>BSBK01013869.1:0-160778 GCA_027943335.1 Chamaecyparis obtusa | reverse complement strand
TATCTTAAATTATACAAGACATATTAATCATTTTAGTCCATTGGTCATGTGCAATATATTTGTTGGTGTTTGTTATCTTCAAGATCTAAAATACATTACAGAATGATGATTTCACTTTTTTTTGACCGAATCAATAAGGAAAGGGTCCTGATCACAGAGAACACAAGTTATCATGTTACAACCATACCTTAGGCCATTATAGTCCAAGGCCAAAGAACCCTATACCAACAAACATCTCACTCTAGTTAAAGAATGCCTATATAGAAAAAATTGTCAAATACAAAATTGAAACCATAGCTCAACCTTAACCCTAATCAAACCCTATCACTAATTTGATCATATTTTTTTGTTCTATTCCTTTTATTCCCTAATTCGATCATATTTTTTCATCCCTTATTCGATCATATTTTTTTGTTCTATTCCTTTTATTCCCCATTGCAAAAACTGTTTAAATTGAGAGCTTCAATTCACCTGCAAACACAAAACCATATACCCAAGAAAAAAAATTAAAAAAATTAATAAGTACATAATTCAAGTACTTATTGAACAATGCTTTAATTAAAAATGCAAAAAAATTAAAGTAATTAATAAATTTGCAAAAAACCATTAAAACTCTATAAAAAATGATTTTATTTAATAAATCATTTATTCCAGGTTGGATTTTATCAATCTATCAATATTTTTAATTACAAAAATGATTCTTTAAAATAGGAGGTTTGAGGGGCGTGGTCATCCATGCGACCATATTTGGTCACCCTTACTTTTGGCCTAACCAGTTCCGGACGAACTAGGTTCGACTAAACCTACCAATGTGGCAACCAAATAAGCAAAAAAAATGTGAGTTTTAGAAGTTCTCAATTTTGAATCTAAACTCTCCACCAAAATTTAACTTTCTATAAAATCTAAAAATAATGTTTTGTAGAGCTCGGAGTCAAGATTATGGTCATATAATTTTTGTAATGTTTTTATTTCATTTATTATATTATAAGTTGAAAATACTTCAAGTAGGTATTTTAACATTTAAGAACACGCTTGTTTGAAAAAAGAAAAAAAATAGAAAATCATGTCAGAAAAAATTTAAAACTTATATTTAATACTAGAGGAGAGAGCCCTCTTCAAGAATATTTAATTTTTTTTCTTAATGGCATAGATTTGATGGGGAAATTTGGTGGGAACCAAAAACTATTGATTTCGGGTAACACCGACTTTGGATAGTTATAACAGACAAAATATATATCGAAATCCAATCTTTCTTTTTTTTGCACTAGCTATCCATGTCATCTTAAACATATTCTGAAATTAGAAGAAAAAAAGATTATTTTCATTTTATTTTTTTGTGGGAACTAGACCCTAGATTTTTAGCATATTTCAACAATAAAAAATTGCACTTCAAAAATTAAAAAACTATGTCAATTTTTTTTCAATTTTTCTTAAATTATAGGCATAAACTTCATGTCCATTTTTACACATTTCATTAGTTTACATCATCTTCAAATTCTAAACACAAATGCCACTTTTATGTCGTTAAAGTTGAAAAATTTGCATGTCGTTGACCTTTTCCTTTATAAAAGTGTGACACAGGTTTGTACTTTTAGCCAGAATATTCTGTGCTACGTAAATTGACATTTATGATGCTCGATATTCTCTATCGACCATGTGATGATGTAAAATTTACCAGCTGGCTGAAAATCTGGTGCAGGAGCACCCTTCCAAGGCCTCCCACCAATCATTTTGGTTATGCAAAACACTTCTTCAATAAAGGTTGTAAGTACAATAAGAGTGTTTGACTCATTTGTGTGTGAAGGCCTAAGTAGAGGGCTTAGTTTTTGTTGTGTCTTTTCTTATTTGGTTGTACAGTGACTCAAGACAGGTTGGTATCTTCAGGACACTTCTTTTCTAGAATTAATAAGTCTAGTTATAGAAGGTTAGGAGAGTTTTTTTTTGTTATTCAAGCATGTAAAAGACCTTAGAAAGGTCTTAGGAATGGAGGTGAGCGAAAATTTTCTCGAGCAAGAAAAATTGCTCTAAAAGTTGCTAGCAACTTTTCTTTTGTAAAGACTAAACCTCGCCAAGGAGGCTCCTAACCCTAACTAGGCTCTAATCTCAAGGAGAAGCCTATATTAGGCTTGAAAAACTCTAATGGAAAGGTTGGCAATTAGTATGTATGGTAAATGTACAGAAACAACAGACTGTGTATGCAAGAACTGTGTTTAGCAGTCATTGTAATGGCTTGAAGTGTTGGAGAAGTGTGTTGCTATTGATATCTTATGCTTGTGTAATTATATTGTGTTTGTTTTACTTCATTTATCAATCTCTAGTTTAGGTTTTGATTGTTCAGTTTGTATTTCTTTAGTTTGACAGGCTTGACAGTCCACTGTTCAGTTTGGAAGAATTGATGAAGTAAGGCCTGTAGCTCCTATCCCCATTATGGTAACTCCATGGCACTTTGGGATCAGGTAGTGAAGACCCTACCCTGTATATATGTGCAAGTAGGGGAAAAAAAGTAGGTGCAAGGAGGTGTTTGACAAAGCCCTAGGTGAGCTTGGCAATGCCCGAGTAGGAGAAGCCAACAGACAAAAGGCTCTAACAGACAGTGGGAAGAGTTTCAAAGCATGCCTTTTGGAGGGAGTCAAGGGACATAGGAGAAGGCAATGTCTTGTGAAGGAGAGACCTTGAGGAATCTAGGAAAGATCTTGAAGAAATGCAAACAAATTAGTGACTCTGTGAAGTCCATCAAACCCTTAAAACCCTGAGTCTTGGTACAGGCACTATACGGCTTGTTGGAGACTTGAGACCCCAAGAATCCTTGAGGATTGGGAAAATGAATGAGGGTTACTTAAGAACCTAGCCTTGGTACTATGAGGAAAAGGTGTCAATAACCCTATAAACCCAAAGGGAGGCCTAATTGGGCTTATTGTAGTAGCCCTATTTTACAAAGGAACTATGCAATCGGGTGATGACCCAAACTTGCTAATGCCTTGAAGTGGTGTTCAAATGACCCAAGAAGACCTTGGAACTCATAAAATTCACTGTTAGAGCTTGGAAAGGAGTTTGAAGCCTAAAAGACCCTTATGAACCTATGTAAGGGATAGTTGCTTGTGATCAAAGCTTGTAATGTTGGGAGATGAGATAGCTTGACTTGGTGGGTAGGTTAGGTAGGTCAGGGGATCCTTGGAAGAATAAGGAATCCTATAGACCATCAGAGGTGTCAGAAGAACACTTGGATCCTAGAGAGGATCAGGGGCATAGAGTAGTTAGTCTATCTAGCCTCCCCATCAGATTGGTATCAAAGCCTCTTAAGGCTTGGGAAGTGGAAAGTGGATGTTTCAACCATTAGAAGAATCAGTTGGATCATCACACAAGAAGAAAATGGTGGACTAATGTAGAGCTTTCTAAGAAGGTGGGAAGATCAGGAGGAAGCTAATAGACTCCTGCAGGAAAGATTGATGCAAATGGAGCAACTCTTGGATGATGTCCAAGAAAAAGTAGATAAGGTGAAAGATAGGATGGAGGAGCAGCATGCCAAAGGGAAAGAGACAACCATTGATGATGATATACCTACACCTGCCTCCAACTCAAAATGAGCAATTTCTTAAAGCCCTGAAGGCTATCACATGAAAGGCACTTGAAGGTGTCCCATTACTGACTGGTAGGATGGATATAGAGCTTGTGATGCAATGGATTGAAGGCATGGAGAATCACTTCAAATGTGAAGAGATCTTAGAGGCACAGAAGGTTAAAGTGGCCAAGTCTAGGTTGAGAGGACAAGCTTTAACCTAGTGGAACTACTTGCAAGGTGAAAGAGAGAAAGAGGGAAAGAACCCAATCTCTAATTGGAAAGTAATGGTCAATAAAGTGAAGGAAGCATATCTACCAGTAGATTATGAAATCTAGCAGCATAGGAGGAGATTGACTCTCAGATAGAAGGAGACGGATGTAGCCACCTACACTGAAGAGTTCCACAAGTTGAGCTTGAGATCCAAAATCAAAGAAGAAGAAGAAAGCATTAAAGTGGAAAGGTATCTAAGTGTTTTGAAATGGAGCATAGCAGAGGAAATGAGTTTGTTTACTCCCACCACAGTACTTGGATGTCAGCATATGGCACAAAATCTTGAAGAGAAACAAAGAAGAAAATAAGAACCTAACTCCAAGAACAGGGGAAAAGGTAGAGACTATAGAGGGGGTCAAAGAGGAGGTTCTAGTAGAGGAGGTGACTCAAGAATCCAAGGAGAGATCAGAATCTTGGAAAAAAGGTCAGAAATTAGCACAAGAGGATCTTTTGGTAGAGGAAGAGGTTCTCAAGGGAATAGAGGAAGAGGAGTAGGAAGAAGAAACTCATTCTTTGCCACCATGAAGTGCTATCAGTGTGGACAGCTTGGACACCCTACCTATAGGTGTCCTAATAAACCATTAGCCTCAAATAATGAGAAGAGGGTAGCCTATACCCAAGAAGTCAGCAGTAGCTCATGCACTAATGAGGTCAGCAAGTTAGAATCAGAAATGGGTGAGAATCTAATGTTCAGGAGGGTACTTATAAGGCAGCCTAATAAAGGTGAACCCAAGAAAAGGAGGGCTCTTTTTAGAGTCAGGTGTAAGATACAAGGCAAGGTTTGCAAGGTTATTGTGGATTCAGGGTCCACTAATAACATTATAGCAGAGGAAGCAGCAAAGAAGCTTAAACTCACAAAGGTTCCCCATGCAAATCCATACAAGGTGACTTGGTTGAACCAGGAGCAAAGTGTGCTAGTTAATGAGTAGACATGGGTAGAGTTTCCCATTGGAGGCTATAAAGACAAAGTGCTTTTTGATGTCTTTCCATGGATGCATGCCATCTTCTATTGGGAAGACCATGGCAATTTGATTGGAAGGTGATCTATGATGGAGAAGAGAACTACATTTCTTTCAAGAAAGATGGAAGAACATTCAAAATTCAGTCCATAACTAAGAATGAAGAAGGTACTATTACCCAAAAAATTCTCTATCATTCATTTTTGGCCACAGTCCTATTTTCCAATGAAGTGCTCAAGTGTCGAAAACCCAATGTGTTTTCAACCTCCTCTCTAAAGGCTCCAGATGTTTTTGCCTTTTGGCCCAAAAGCTCGGTGTATTTTTCACCTCCGCTTTGAAAGTTTACTATGTTTTTGACCTTCGCTCGAAAACCTTTTATGTTTTTGACCACTTCTACACTTCACACTTCTCCGACGTCAGTGTTTTCTATCCGTGCAACTCTGACAAGTGGGGCCTAGTTAGTTTTTGGCAAGCTGTTATGCGGGTTGTCGCATGATCGCATAAGTCCTTTTCCCCTTATGTGACCATGCGACTAACCATTGATGGTACTATTGAAGGATGCTAGCAGTTTGTCGCATGAACGCATAGTCCCTTTTTAGGCTATGCAAACATGCGACTAGCCATTAACCGTACCCTCTTCTATGCTTCTCACTTCTTCCTCTGGCGGTATTTTTTCCATGTGCGCAACTTCGATCAGGTGGGCCCAGTGGATGGTTTTCTGAAACTGCTAGTGGTCTGTCACATGATCACATAGCCCCTTTTTAGGCTATGTGAACATGCGACAAACCGTTAGCCGTGTTGATAAAGGTTGTAGTTTGGTGGTGGGCCCAGTGCTAAATTTGGTCAAGTAATCTTGCAATGAAAAGAGGCATATTCCTTTCTATCTAGTGATTATGAGACTTCCTTTAGTCGGGTAATCTCCTGACGGAAAGGAATATGCAAAACCTATTATGAGACTCAGCAACTGCCGCCAGATAAAGCAAGGATCATGCTTGTCGTGTAGTCGCTAGATAAACCCAGGGTTGGTAAAAAGTGAACATGACTTGGTGATGAAAGGGAAAATAACCCAGGGTGAACTTGAGTTAAATTTGTAGGTGGTCGGCGTAACAGTTTTAGGCTAGTCGCATGATCACATGCGGCTTCCTAACCGCATGTGATCATGCGACAAACCATCAACTATCGGCAAGGTTTTTGGTGGGCCCACTTGTCAGTAGAGCTATGGCTTAATAGGATGAGTGGCTGGCACAAGATCTCAAAGAATATTCAGTGGCCATGCGATCTTGCGCCTGTCATTACATGGGAATCTAAAAATTTGACCGGGTCTGTGTCAGGAAAGTGTCGAGGTCTTTGCTGATGTAGTGGCTGAAATGAATAGAGGGATGACATGTGGTAGTTCTGGGCTTGGGGTTGGTAAGCAGAGCATGGTTGTGTAGATACAGATTTCTTGTAGTCGCTTGATGAACCCGGGGTTAAGGAAAAGATCAAGCATTTCAGCAACTAAGGGAAGGTGAACTTGAGTTAAGCTAGGTTTAATCTTGCAGTGCGGTCTTGCAGGCCTAGGTGTCTTGTGTGGCAATGGAGACAGTTTTAAAAGGGCAGTCGCATGATCGCATTAAGCTTTTCAAGCTCATACGATCACACGATCATTGTCTTTTTCAAAGCAGTGGTGGATTCAAAGGGCAGTCGCATGATCACATGAAGCTTTTCGGGCTCATGTGATCATGCGACCATTCCTATTTCAAAAGATGGTGATGGCATCGGTGGGCTTAGTGGTTGTTTTGACAAATGCTAGCAGTCTGTCACATGATCACATAGCCCCTTTTTAGGCTATGCAAACATGTGACAAACCGTTAGCTGCGCCGATAGGAGGTTGTACAATGCGGTGTTCTTACGCCGATGAAACATTAAAGAGCTGGCGCCATCTATATTTTAAATTCAAATTCATTGCAAAGATTAAATTTTGAGAATTCATGACTTAATGGGCTTGCATGGAGGTAGATGGATCAAGATGAATGTTTGTCTGCAGACAGGATTAGTACAGGCATGGGCACGCAAAGAAAGATGTATCTGATCTGTTGTGATATTTTGAAGATGAACATTTATGATCAAAATTTGACTGCTAGGGTTGATTATTCTATTGCAGATTTATGTAACCCTAAGGAGATATTTTGACTCTTGCCTATGTGCAGGGGATGTATATATTCTTTTTTGGAGCCTGTGGTGCTCAAAATTCACATGTTTGTAAAATAGAAAGCCTCTTTCTTGGGAAGCTATCTGTGGCATTTCTTTTTTGCCCCTTTGGCTTTCCACATCCTGTAGATTCTCATTGATGAATTCAAACATTGCAAAGTATTATGTGACATTCTTGTTGTCCTCATCCTTGCTTGTCTGGATTACCTCTTATTGAATTCAGTATATGTATGTTTCAGTAGCTCTTAGATTTTTCTTGATTCCTCTTTCTTTTTGCAATTCATGTGTATGCTGGTGAATGATCTGATTCGAATGCTTTGTGGGCATACTTCCACCCCTGGCAATCTGTCTCATTCATATACCCAATTTTAGAGGTGAATATTTGTCTGCAGGTTGTAGTCTGTGTCTGACTCTTTAGGAGTACTGTTGTCTTGAGAAATTCCCTTTTCCCTGCATAGTATTCCTTTACTACAGACCCATCTATAAATTACTTATGTAGGCCTATTCATTGAGTTGTAATCTCCTAGAGCTAGGATTATGTATTGGTTTCATCCTTCATACTACAATTCATACCCTAGTTTCGGTGCATCACCTAGTAGGATAGATTTGCTTTTAGTCATTTCCCTTTTGATGTACTCCTTCTATCCCTTTCCCCTCAAAGTTTACTTTCATGTTTAAAAGAAAATCAAGGTGATTATCCAAGAGGAACCAGCCTAGAATCTGAAGGTCTCATCTCAGTTAGAAAAGGTCCCACAACCTTGAGATGATTCCCATGCTATACTGGATTATCAAGACTACGAGAGCTTGAGATCAGAGGCGCAAATTCAGTGTATAACATTTCTGGCACGCCTGGTGGGATAGTAAAAAGAGTTCATTTGTTGAAGATTGTGTCATCTCTGATATGCAGATTGCATAATACAAACCTTTAGAGGTTATTTTATCAAGTATATCTGGCGACTCCACTGGTTTCAAAAATTCAGGCCAACCTTGCTTAAGGTTTATGAGAAAGATCGAGACTAGAAGCTCAAAGCCTGCTGAATTTTTAGATTTTCCCTTGAAAAGAAGCTACAAAGGTAGGTCAACTCAGAGAGAATCTCCTGCAAGAAGAGTCTAATCTACACCTTCTGATACTTCAAAGAGGAGACCTTTCCTCTTTCATTTTAGAAGAAGAGGTAGATCTCTGACCAGAGATCTAGAAGAAGAAGGAGATCCAAATCTAGCAAGTACAGCTCATATAGTTGTTGATCTTTAGATTACACCTCCTACAATGGCTAGAAATTTCACCTTTACACTTTTCAATCAGGGGAGCTGATTAAATTTTGTAGTGCATCATGATGTTCCCTTGGTGGCATTAAAGAGCATACCTGATTTCATAGGAGAGGGACAGACAACAACCTTTGAGCACATAAGAGATGTGACCACTATTTGCAGCATACATAACATTACTCAAGAGGATGTGGCCACCAAATTATTAGCAGCATCTCTGAAAGGTAAGGCTCTAGAGTGGTTTAGAACTTTAACTGTTGATTCTATTACTTCATGGGATGAATTAGGGGATGCATTAAGCAAGTATTTTGAGGATAAATTAGATAATTTGTCTCTGGTTGAGCAATTAACAACTATAAAAAGAGACCCTCAAGAGCAAATGATAGATTATAATAGTAGATTCCTTAAAACATGGAATAGAATCCTAGTCTCTGTAAGGCCATCGGCTGACCATGCCTTCCTATACTACTTGCAAAGTCTGAATAAACAAATCTCTTTCATGATCCAGTCTATGGGTGGTACCACTTTACCCCAGGCCTTTGACACTGCTGTCAAAGCTGAAAATTATTTGATCCAAGTAGGCATGATACAGAGAAGACCTCCCATGCCTATCTTCCCTAGTCTTCAACCCATGGCACCTGCACAAGTACCCCCATTTACCCCTATTCCCACAATATTAGCACCTCAAGCTAGTACCAGCGGTCAGGAACATGTTGCAACAAATTTCTCCCAAGAGTTGCAAGAGGTGAAGAGTAGTCAGCAAACTAGTATACAAGAAATGACAAACTTGCTGCAGACTCTAACCAAAGAGGTCACAAACTTGAAGAAACAAAACCAAGGCATCAGGCCACCCTTCCAATCACAAGGCCAAAGTCCTAATCAAAAATACCAAAATCAAGGACAACCTTATCAACAAAATAGGCCACCATACCAAGGAGACTATCAAGGGAAAAGACAAAATTTTAATCAAAGGCCATTCCAACCATATAACCCTGCACCTCTTAATTCCGTAAATCCAGTCAGGGATATGGTTCCTAGTCAAAAGAATATGGCCATGGATAATGAATGGTGTTTCTCTTATAATCAGCCCCACAATCAGGCTACGTGTTCTAATGGATGGATGAACCAAGCACTAATGGTTCAAAATGCTTCACAAGCTCAAGCAGAAGCTCCTTCTAGTGGGACAACTCCTCAACAAGAAACACAAGAGAATGAGACTACTCTTTTCAATTGGAAGCAACCAGATTTAAATGGAGTCAATGATGAGGCTACTTTTGTTGCCTACACAAGAGCAAAGAGAAGGGCCCAAGACATGGAGAGAGAATATTTTGGTACTAAGGCCACTACATCTATAGAACCACTGCAGCAAGTTGCCCCTATCACATCCAAGGAGCCCCCTGTCGTCACAAGAAAAGAAGGCCAAGTTCTAAAAGAGGCAGAACCCATCATAATAAAAGAACAACAAAGAGTACACACTGTGGCACCTTATAATATTGTAGACAACATGAAGAAGGTGAATGTCACCATTTCTATGTGGGACTCTTTGTCTATTCCAGGACAACCAAAAATTTTGGAGAAGGCCATGAGAGAGGCAGCAAATCCTCAACCTACAAAAGAAACTACAAAACAAGTGTTGGTCAACACTGATCAAGAAAAGGAGACTCCAACTAGCAACTCCAAGGCCAATACCATGCAAGGTAGAAATTTAAAGCCACCTCCCTTTTACGTATCTTTAATTATTGGGAAATCTCTAGTGCATAATTGTATGGTAGATAGTGGAGCTACTAGCGATCTAATGCCCAAGAAAGTGGCTGATCAATTAGGACTTAAATATGAACCCTTCCAAAAGAAGCTTACATAACTTGATGGATCCTCAGTTAGTACTATAGATGTGGCTAAGGATACTAGTCTAATTCTCCATGCTAGTCCTAATTTTTCCATTCTCCTTGACATATATATCATAGATCTTCCTGCATTGTTTTCCATATGTCTCTCAAGAGAGTTCATAGCCAAGATAAGAGGTTATCTTTCTTTCGACTAGTCTCACATGCTCTTTCATACAAGGTATGGTACCAGAGTCACCATTAAATTAGAAGCATTAGAGATACATCATATAGAGCCATATGTGTCCAATTCCATCAATACTAATTGTCCTATATTTGATGACAATGATTTCCCAACCACTAGTGAAGCAAGCACCAAAATAGGGAATATCCCTAATATTCTCCTAGATGAAAGAACCTCAGAGATCCAAGAGAGTCTTGTTTGGGATTTTGGTTTGGGGAGTTATCTGATTCAAGAAAGTGGAGCCATAGAACCAAGCCTTCTCAAAGAATACACTGATTCAGATGATCGAGATAGTCAGGTCTGGGAGCTATTTTTTGATGGAGCTAGAAGTAGACATGGTTCTGGTGGAGGTGCTATGCTGGTGTCCCCAAAAGGAGAAAGGTATTACACTGCCTTTAGATTCAATTTTTCCTACACCAGCAACACTGTAGAGTATGAAAGTCTGGTTAATGGACTAGAATGGGCTAGAAAAAGAGGGCTTAAAGCGTTAAAAGTATATGGTGACAGTGGACTTATTGTCAGCCAAGTAAGAGGGATGAGTGCAACCAAAAATGATGTCATGAAAGCATACAAACATAGAGTTTGGGATGCAATTGAAGATTTCCATGCTTTCAATATCATTGCTATCCCTAGAAAATTAAATCAAAATGCTGATAGGTTAGCTACTATTGGATCTTAGTTTGACATCCCCAATAGCATTTCAAAAGAGACAGATCAGAAACACATCGAGATTATTGTCAAACCTTCAATTCTAGATAATAATATTAGTTGGCAGGTGTTCAACAATGATGAACAAATTCTACAGTTCTTGTTTGAAGAAGATGTCTTTTCAAGGCACAATCAAAAGAGGTTATCATAGAACTATGGTGATCAAGTGATACAACTTAGATCTAATAAGATGCCTAAAGGTCTTGTCACCTTAGAGACTATCTTCAACAAGGATGATAAAGTCAAGAAAAATAAGGCTGGCCTAGTAGTCCAACATGAACATTGTGCTGAATTATAGTTGGAACCGGGTAAGAGCCTACAATTTGGAAAAGTAAACACTAATTCAAAAAAGCAAGCTTACACTAAATTATTCAAAAAATTCAGTGATGTTTTTGCATGGGGGTATGAAGACCTCAAGGGTTTTGATCCTACCCTTGCTTAGCACACTATTGAATTGGAGCCTAATGCAAAACCAGTAAGGCAAAAGCAAAGGCTTGTTAATCCCAAGCTTGAACAACTTATGCATAAGGAAGTACTCAAACTAATAGAAAGTGGCATCATCTACCCCATGAAATATACTAGTTGGGTTTCCAACCTTGTTCCTGTCAGGAAGAAGAATGGGGAGCTGAGGTTATGTGTTGATTTCAGGGATTTGAACAGAGCCTCATTAAAAGACCGCCATCCACTACCCTCTATGGAACAAATTCTACAATGTGTCTTTGGATCTGAGAGATTCTCATTGTTGGATGGCTATTCAGGATACAATCAAATCTTAGTGAAATAAGAGGATCAATATAAGACTACATTTACAACCAAGTGGGGAACCATGGCATATCAAAAGATGGCCTTCAGTTTGTCAAATGCAGGTGCTACATTTCAAAAGGCAATGGACATTTCCTTTAAGGGCCTCATGTACAAGTTTGTGCTGGTCTACCTAGATGACATAACTATCTACTCAAAGTATGCAGTAGACCACATCAGACATTTGAGGCAGATTTTTTAAAGATGCAGAGAATTTGGGATATCCCTTAATCCCAAGAAATGTGTGTCTGCAGTCCATAAAGGAAAACTATTAGGATATGTAGTATCCAAAGAGGGAATCACAATGGACCCTGAGAGAATTGTAGCCATATTAGAACTACCATTACCACATCATAAGAAAAGACTCCAATCTTTCATAGGAAAGATTAACTTTGTTAGGAGATTCTTGCCTAACATTGCAGAGTTACTCAAGCCTTTGAAAACCATGTTGAGGAAAGGTTCAGCCTTTAGTTGGACCAAAGAAGGAAAGGTTAACTTCCAAGCTATTAAAGAAGCCTTAACAGAAGCTCCTACTCTCCTAAACCCAAATTTTAGTAAGGATTTTATCCTGTATGCTTATGGGGGTCATGATGCTATATCTACGATGTTGACTCAAGAAAATGCTGAAGGATTGGAGTAGCCCATTGCTTTCTTTAGAAAAGGTTTAGAAGAGTATAAACAAAGATACTCTAGTAAAGAGCCTCAAAAAATTCAGACATTTGTTGACCCATAGCAAGGTGCATTTGATGGTTACTCATCCAAGTGTCAAAGAATTTTTGCTTTCTCAAAACCTAAATGAAAAAAGAGTTGGTTGGATCACTAAGGTGATGGAATATGACATAGATATTCAGAATACCAAGCTGGTTAGAGGAAGAGGTCTTTGTGAGCATCTGGTAGAAGATAGAAGTTCAAAGAAATTGGAATACATAGATGCATCTCTGGTGGTGCATTCTATGGGAGAGAAAGCCAAGGCAACTAGCTGGTTGCCTAATATGATCAATTATTTGAAGACAGGACAATATCCTACAGGCCTAGATTCAGCAAAAAGGAGGTATTACAGGCTATAATTTGTTCCTTTTGTGCTAATAGATGAAATTCTTTTCAGAAAGGATCACAATGGTGTCCTTCTAAGATGCATAGATTCAGAAAGGGTTGCAGATGTCTTATTGGATTTTCATGATGAAGCTTCTGGTGGCCATTTCTCTCCTAGGACTAAAGCTTTTAAAATCATGAGGGCTGGATACTATTGGCCATCTATCTTCAAAGATAGTCATGATTATGTTAGAAGATTTTGTTGGTGTCCAAAATGACGCTTATGCTCAAAAGGCTACCAATAGACCCTTAGATGGATTTTAGGAATAGTTAGCTCCAAAATTGTTATGAGCTCTTAGGGTAACTAGACCCACTATAGGGACAAGACTGCCCTCTTCTACTTCTGGCTCTGCAAAACCAAGGCGGGTGCACCTAACCCAACATAAAATATACTTCACACACCAAGGACTGAGTTCATATAACAGATGACTCTATAGTAAGAGGGTACTAAATGATAACCACACATTCATTGACTCCTCTTTACTATGGGGTAGGACCTTATACAACCAAATACTAAAAATATAAAGGATGGTTCTTAATCTTATATGTTTGTATCATAAAAATCTAAGTCAGGATATGTCAACAAGGAAATACTCATCTAGGCCAGTGCCTCATCCATTGGGCAAGTTTTCTTAGATAGATCACACACACACACAACAGCATTATATCTGAGATTCAAAGCCATAAACACATCTATAATCTCCTTTAATACTTATATGAAATCCTCACATAGACAAGAGATAGACCTGTGTCTCATCTAAAGCATAATTTAATCTAATCCTTGATTAGAACTGAAGAATGAAGACACATACATAAACAAGTATGCAGTGAACTAGAAAGTTCAAAATCTATCTGCAATGACATGGAGGAGAGATAAGAGTCATATATCTGTATTAAGTTTGAAGAATCCTTAAGTGCATACAATCCATCTAAAAAAGCAAGCTTGCAAACTACAACTTAAACCTGCAACTTTCTCTCAATTGTTGACAAAAGCTAAATCAGAGCATTACAATTCAGATTGGGCAGAGGACTCACAACCAAAAAAGCTTGAATACCTAACTCTCAATGCTACCAAATGATCATAAAAATCCCTTTATACCAGGGTTACATTAAAAGAACAATGATCATTTGAAATTCAAAAATTCAAAATCACCTAACCCCACCGAGGAATAAACATAGACATGACATGGGGTTAAGCCATAGCATCAAGCTCAAACAGTCTAATCAACCAGTTGCAAACACTTCTTGAGCCAAGATTGTAATCATTCCTCATGGTACAAATCCCTCTACAATTAACTATCAAGCACCCTAGACCACACTGCAAATCGCTTCTCACCAAACAGGGTCTTTTCTTTATTCAATTCCACAAAAATGGTACCAAAAATTCAAATTCAAACTACAACGGTCACCATGCAATCTAGCAGGCTTGTGTTTCTAACCACCCAAGCACCTCGGGCTAACTTTGCAATGGCGATGCCAAATAGTTGTCGCATGATCGCATAGCCTAAAAATGGGCTATGCGAACATGCAACATGTGACTTGCATTACCTTCTCTTAACTACCGACGCTGCCGCTACCACAACAGGGTTTGTCATATGTTTGCAAGCTGTGGAAACTGGCTTACATGAACATGTGACAAGTCGCAAACATGCAACCTACCAACCATCATGTTACTATTGAGGCACCCCCACCTGGGCCCGCGTTTAAACCCTAACATCCCACCAACACGGACCAACCGAAGATCGCCATGACCTCACCTACCCATGGGACCACCAAACAACTGTAGACGGGCCCCAGCACATGTGGCACCCTATTGCATGATCACATAGCCCAAAAATGGGCTATGCGAACATGTGACAACCCACCAACCTCAGCCACTGTAACCGCCACTGCAACCATCACCGCAAGGGGTTTTTTGCATGATCACAAGCCGTGGAAATGGCCCTTGCGATCATGCGACAAGGCCATGGGACCACCACATCACCACCTGCTAGCCACTAAAATTCACACACATCAACACTTTGTGGCATCTGGACTCACTGCACAAAATGCATACCTCTGCAACAAAAGACAATGGGCCCACCTGACAAGCCTCATCACCACCTGCTACTAGGACCACACCCCTTTCTGCCAATGAGCCTCAAGGACATGTGGCAAGCGGTTGCATGATTGCATAGCCAAAACTTGGGCTATGAGATCATGCGATAGCTAATCATAAGCCACCACATAACCACCAGTGTAGTCACCACCGAAGAGACCCCACCTACAGAAGCTTTGAAAATATGAGCTATGCAATCATGCAACAACCAACCCAAAGCTGCCACATCATCATCTCCAGGACCAATGCCAAAGAATCCTTACCCTTTCGGAGGATCAGACGATTGTCACAAAAGTGCATAGCCTTGACAAATATTTTGCACTTTAATGACAACCGTTGATGCTCCAACACGTCAGGACCGTCTGCCCAATCCAAAAACTAAGTCCCACCACTGATCGCACTTGTGTAATTAAGACTAAGTAGACTGCCAGGCAACTGAACAGAAACTAGGACCCACACGGCTAGGTGGCAAGCGGTCGCATGATCACATGTTAGAAAAGTCTGACATGTGGCCATACGAAAACCAATCAGGAAGAGCCCGGACCCACCATCCAGTCGGACTTGTGCAGTTAAGACAAAGTCAAAAATACACAAAGTTTTCAGCACTAAAAGACAAGTGCATAATAGCTTGAAGGCAAAGGGTCGAAAACAACGTAGGTTTTCAGAAAAAGATTGAAAACACACAGGAATAATGACAGACTGAAAGGTAACAGGGAAGCCAAAAATAACATGGGTTTTCGTGCAGGCCAAAAAAGGTTGAAAACATCATGGATTTTCAAAAACACTGCAAGTTTTTGACACTGTGGCATAATTTTTAAAATTTTTTCCCACAGACCTCAAAATTTTAATAACTTTTTAGGTTTTGCACATTACGAGATGCAGTTTGGACTGAAGCAAGGTGACAACAATAAAGAGCACAAGGCAGGCCATTTAACAAAAACATGCAGGGGAGAGGCCAATTTCATGAGATTTTGTAATGATTGGAAAATAGATTAACAGTGGCTGTAGTTGGTGATGCATGCCTCCTGCAGGCATGGAAAGGATTCAAAATCACTGGGAGAGCAGACCACCAACTGGATAAAACAATGAACCACAAAAAATGCAAGGAACAAGAAGGAAAAGCACATAGTAGGAAAGGGAAAGATATTTATAGATATTTACAAAAGAACTTTAATCAGGGACCCTCCTGAATCAAAAGTCTGATTTTCATCCACATATTTGGCCAAACACTTGAAATTATCTTAACCATCTTGCTGCCAACATATGTGAATTTTCATGGGCTGAAGAATGAAGCTATGCTGGTCACTACCCATGTTCTTCCAGTCATGACTATTACATTCATATTCAAACTCCAAGAAGTAAGGAACATCACTTACTCCTTGATGATTGTGACAAAAATAATTTTCATCTAGTAATGCATCAAAAAATGAAACATTCTGAGCATCATGCATTACATCATAGTTACCTGGCTAAAAAGACTTGAATCCTCTAGTTTACCTTCATGCATTACTCCAGCCACTGAGCAGCTTGGTTCATTAATGATGCCTTCATGAACTAGATCATGAACCAAGTGAAGGTCTTCTTCACTATCATATCTCTAGAAATAATCAGCCAAGAGTGCTGACACCTTTTCACTACTCATTGGACCTTGGGCATCATTTTCCTCTTCATCAGCTACATCCTTATTATTGCAGACATCTTCCTTGTCAGGAATCATTAAATCATTTTGTGTAAAAAATTCTATGCAGGAATCATCATCTGCATCATATTCAATATTCTTCCCCTCACACAAAACATCATCAAACCGGGATAACAAAGCTACCCTCTGATATTGGATAGAAGAAAAATATGTAGACAAACTGAAAATATCATCAAATTCAGATCCATCTTCAGCATTTTCATATGCATTAACCTCAGCATCAGCTTCATAATCAATACTTTCTACACAATGAGAATCAAAATTAGAACAACTGGTCTCCTCATGATCATCATAAGGAACCCCCAGTGCTAGCAACCTCTTGTCCTCCTCTAACTGCCAGATCTCAACATTGCTCTCTACAATCTTCTTCTTAAGAGTAGAAATCTTGATGAGAAGATTTTCATAATCAGTATCACTCATGATGGAATCAATAGAGAGCTGCCCACTAATACTCATCCCTTTATGCAATGCTTAACACTTGATAAGGATACATTTCTGTTCTTGAGAAATACCTGGATGTATTGGAGCAGCTGCAAGAAATGTGTGATTTGGAATCACCTTTGGATCACCCTTAACACTTTGTAGAGCCGCCACCTCCTTAGAGAGGAAATATATTCTTTTTTCCTTCTTCCAACCAACACAAAACTACACATTGTTTATCAGAAATTGCACTGATCAAACAAAGACAAATTAGAGCCACCACTCACAACTAGGTGAGAAAGTATCAGCAAATGCTTTATTTTTGTATTTGACTCTTTCCAATGGCTCCCCAATAGAGTTGCCATCTTGTTGGTGTCCAAAATGACGCTTATGCTCAAAAGGCTGCCAATATACCCTCAGATGGATTTTAGGAATGGTTAGCTCCAAAATTGTTATGAGGTCTTAGGGTAACTAGACCAACTATAAGGACAAGACTACCCTCTTCTGCTTCTAGCTCTACAAAACCAAGGTGGGTGCACCTAACCCAACATAAAATATACTTCACACACCAAGGACTGGGTTCATATAACATATGACTGGATAGTAAGAGGGTACTAAATGATAACCACACATTCATTGACTCCTTTTTACTATGGGGTAGGACCTTATACAACCAAATACTAAAAATCTAAATGATGGTTCTTAATCTTATATGTTTGAATCATAACAATCTAAGTCAGGATATGTCAACAAGGAAATACTCATCTAGGCCAGTGCCTCATCCATTGGACAAGTTTTCTTAGATAGATCACACACACACACCAGCATTATATCTGAGATTCAAAGCCATAAACACATCTATAATCTCCTTTACTACTTATATGAAATTCTCACATAGACAAGAGATAGACCTATGTCTCATTTAAAGCATAATTTAATCTAATCCTTGATTAGAACTGAAGAATGAAGACACATACACAAACAAGTATGTAGTGAACTAGAAAGTTCAAAATCTATTTGCAATGACACAGAGGAGAGATAAGAGTCATATATCTGTATTAAGTTTGAAGAATCCTTAAGTGCATACAATCCATCTAAAAAAACAAGCTTGCAAACTACAGCTTAAACCTACAACTTTCTCTCAATTGTTGACAAAAGCTAAATCAGAGCATTACAATTCAGACTGGGTAGAGGACTCACAACCAAAAAAGCTTGAATACCTACCTCCCAATGCTACCAAATGATCATAAAAATCCCTTTATACCAGGGTTACATTACAAGCACAATGATCATTTGACATTCAAAAATTCAAAATCACCTAACCCCACTGAGGAATAAACATAGACATGACAAGGGGTTAAGCCACAACATCAAGCTCAAATAGTCTAATCAACCAGCTGCAAACACTTCTCAAGCCAAGATTTTAATCATTCCTCATGTTACAAATCCTTGTGCAATCAACTATCAAGCACCCTGGACCACACTACAAATCACTTCTCACCAAACATGGTCTTTTCTGCATTCAATTCCACAAAAATGGTACCAAAAATTCAAACTCCAACTGCAATGGTCACCATGCAATCTAGTGGGCTTGTGTTTCTAACCACCCAAGCACCTCGGGCTAACTCCGCAATGGTGATGCCAAATAGTTGTCGCATGATTGCATAGCCTAGAAATGGGCTATGCAAACATGAGACACACCACTTGCATTACCTTCTCTTAACTGCTGACACTGTCGCTGCCACAACATGGTTTGTCGCATGTTCACAAGCCATGGAAACTGGCTTACGTGAATATGCAACAAGCCACAAACATGCAACCTGCTGACTGTCATGTTACCACCAAGACACCCCCACCTGGGCCCACATTCAAACCCTAACATCCCGCCAGCATAGACCAACCAGAGATCGTGATGACCTCACCTGCCCACGGGACCACCAAACAACCGCAGACGGGCCCCAGCACATGTTGCACCCTATCGCATGATCACATAGCCTAGAAATGGGCTATGCAAACATGCGACAACCCGCCAACCTCAGCCACCGTAACTGCCACCGCAACCATCACTGCAAGGGGTTTGTCGAATGATTGTAAGCCATGGAAATGGCCCTTGCAATCATGCAATAAGGCCATGGGACCGCCACATCACCACCTGCCAACCACTAAAATTCATGCACATTAGCACTGCGTGGCATCTAGGCCCACTGCACAAAATGCATACCTTCGCAAAAAAAGCCAACGGGCCCACCTGACAAGCCTCATCACCACCAGCTACCGGGACCACACCCCTTTCTGCCAATAGGCCTAAAGGACACATGGCAAGTGGTCACATGATCGCATAGCCAAAAACTGAGCTATGTGATCATGTGACAGCCAATCATAAGCCACCACATAACCACTAGTGCAGTCACCACCGAAGAGACCCCACCTGCAAAAGCTTTGGAAATGTAGGCCCACCAAGCATATCCACCTCAGCACCGTGGACACATGTCACCTGGTCAGATGATCGCATAGCCAAAAACTACGCTATGCGATCATGTGATAGCCAACCCAAAGCTACCACATCATCATCTCCAGGACCACTGGCAAAGAAGCCTTACCCTTTCGGAGGATCGGACAGTTGTCACAAAAGCGCATAGCCTTGATAAATCCTTCACACTTTAAGGACAACTATTGATGCTCTATCACATCAGGACCCTCTATCCAATCCAAAAACTAGGTCCCACCACTGATCACACTTGTGCACTTAAGACTAAGTAGACTGCCAGGCAGCTAAACAGAAACTGGGACCCGTACGGCTAGGTGGCAAGTGGTCGCATGATCACATGTCAGAAAAGTCTAACATGCGGCCATGTGACAGCCAATCAGGAAGAGCCCAGACCCACCATCCAGTCGGACTTGCACAGTTAAGACAAAGTCAAAAATACACAAAGTTTTCGGCACCAAAAGATAAGTGCATAATAGCTTGAAGGAAAAGGGTAAAAAACAATGCAGGTTTTTGGCAAAAGATTGAAAACACACAAGAATAACGATAGATTGAAAGGTATCAGGGAAGCCAAAAACAACACGAGTTTTCATGCAGGCCAAAAAAGGTCGAAAACATCATGGATTTTGGAAAACACTGTAGGTTTTTGACACTATGGTAGAATTTTTAAAAATATTTCCCACAGACCTCAAAATTTTAATAACTTTCTAGGTTTTGCACATTAGGAGATGCAGTTTGGACTGAAGTAAGGTGACAACAATAAAGAGCACAAGGCAGGACATTTTTAAAAAAATGCAGGGGAGATGCCAATTTCATGAGATTTTGCAATGATTAAAAAATGGACTAACAGATGCGTCAAATGTGCTATTTTTGCAAGGAAAGAAAGATTTGCAACTCTACCCCTATAGCCAGTCAAAACAAAGCAGCCCTTCCTCAAGTGGGGTATAGATTTCATTGGTATGATTAACCCTCCATCTAGTGCAGGACACAAGTGGATAATCACTGCAATTGATTATTTCACTAGATGGACAAAAGCAGTTGCTTTAAAAGAAGCTAATGAGAGTGTTGTTTTAAGTTTTTATGATGACATCATTCATAGATTTGGCATTCTAGATTCTATAGTTTCAGACAATGCATTAGCATTTACAAGCCTCAAAGTCTTAGAGTGGGTAGTCAACAAGGGCATCTATCTGAATAAAAGTTCCATTTACTATCCTCAAGGGAATGGTTTGGCAGAATCAACAAATAAGAATCTGATTAGAATAATCAAAAAGACCCTGCAAGACAATCAAAGGGACTGGCACACTAAATTGAGATTTGTCTTGTGGTTAGATAGAATTACTACAAAGAAAATCATTGGTAACTCCCCATACATGTTGGTGTATGGTAGAGAGGCTAAGTTATCTATTTCAACTGAATTACCAGCTTTGGACTTGGCCACTCAGTATGCCTTGTTTGAAGAAAGTGATCCTATGCAAATCAGATATGCCCAGTTGATGGAGCTAGAAGAGATTAGAGATAAATCAATGCAAGATATTGCATTCCATCAGATTCAAATAAAGAGAAGCTTTGATAAAAGAGCCAAGGTCAGAAACTTCAAGGTTGGAGATGTAGTTCTCAAATGGGATGAGTTCAGGTCAAAATTTGAGAAGCACACAAAGTTTGATTCCTTTTGGGGTGGACCATTTGTTATAATAGAGTGCAGAGGATCTAAAACTTTTTAGCTTTCAACCCCTGAAGGAGATGCCTTGCCAATCTCAGTGAATGGTTTCCACTTGAAGCCTTGCTTTGAGGTTAATCCCTCTCTATAGGTCCTTCTTGTAAATTCTTGTAAATATGTTTCTTGCTTTCTTTCCCTGCTTTCTAGGTTAGTTCTTGTTTCCCAAGAAGTGCATGTGCACAGGTCTTTCTTTTGGTTCAGTTTTGTCTCTCCACCAAGTTTTTGTGCTCTATAGTGACTCTTATGCCCAATGGATTGCCAAGGTAACTGGTCCAATGTCTGGCAGGCTGACATCCTGTAGAGGTCACCAAAATGTTACCCAAAAAATTTCCTATCATTCATTTTTTACCACAGTCCTATTTTCCAATGAAGTGCTCAAGTGTTGAAAATCTAGTGTGTTTTCAACCTCCTCTCTGAAGGCTTGGGATGTTTCTACCTTTTGGCCTGAAAGCTCAGTGTGTTTTCGACCTCCGCTCTGAAAGTTTAGTGTGTTTTTGACCTTCACTCGAAAACCTTCTGTGTTTTCAACCACTTCTGCAGTTCACACTTCTCCAGCGTTAGTGTTTTCTATCCGCGTAACTCTGACAAGTGGGGCCCAGTTAGTTTTCGGCAAGTTGTTATGCAGGTTGTCGCATGATCGCATAAGTCCATTTCCCCTTATGTGACCATGTGACTAACCGTTGACACTACTATTGAAGGATGCTAGCGGTTTGTCGCATGATCGCATAGTCCCTTTTTAGGCTATGCAAACATGTGACTAGCCATTAACCGCACCCTCTTCTATGCTTTTCACTTCTTCTCTTGGTGGTAATTTTTCCATGTGCACAACTCTGATCAAGTGGGCCCGGTGGATGGTTTTCTGAAACCGGTAGCGGTCTATCACATGATCGCATAGCCCCTTTTTAGGCTATGCGAACATGCGATAAACCGTTAGCCGCGTTGATAAAGGTTGCAGTTTGGTGGTGGGCCCAGTTCTAAATTTAGTCAAGTAATCTCGCAATGAAAAGAGGCATATTCCTTTCTATCTAGCGATTATGAGACTTCCTTTAGTCAGGTAATCTCCTAATAGAAAGGAATATGCCAAAGGTATTACGAGACTTAGTAACTCCCGCTAGATAAAGCAAGGATCATGCTTGTCATGTAGTCGCTAGATAAACCCAGGGTTGGTAAAAAGTGAACACGACTTGGTGACCAAAGGGAAAATAACCCAGGGTGAACCTGGGATAAATTTGTAGGTGGTCGGCGTAACAGTTTCAGGCTAGTTGCATGATCACATGTGGCTTCCTAACCGCATGCGATCATGCGACAAACCATCAACTGTCAGCAAGGTTTTTGGTGGGCCTGATTGTAAGTGGAGCTTTGACTTAATAGGATGAGTGGCTGGCACAAGATCTCAAAGAATATTCGAGGGCCATGCGATCTTGCACCTGCCGTTAGATGGAAATCTAAAAATTTGACTAGATCCATGTCAGGAAAGTGCTGAGGTGTTTGCTGATGTAGTGGCCGGAATGAATAGAGGGATGACATGTGGTAGTTTTGGGCCCGGGGTTGGTAAGTGGAGCGCGGTTACGTAGATAAAGATTTCTCATAGTCGCTTGATGAACTTGGGGTTAAGGAAAAGATCAAGTGTTTCAGTGACTAAGGGAAGGTGAGCTCGAGGTAAGCCAGGGTTAATCTTGTAGTGCGGTCTTGCGGGCCCAGGTGTCTTGCATGGCAACAGAGACAATTTTAAAAGGGTAGTCACATGATTGCATGAAGCTTTTCAGGCTCATGCGATCATGCGACCGTTGTCTTTTTCAAAGCGGTGGTGGATTCAAAGGGCTATTTCAACGGACGGTGGCAGCATCAGTGGGCTCAGTGGTTGTTTTGACGAACACTAGCGGTCTGTTGCATGATCACATAGCCCCTTTTTAGGCTATGTGAACATGTGACAAACCATTAGCCGCACCGATAGGAGGTTGTACAGTGCGGTGTTCTTATGTCGATGAAAAATTAAAGAGCTGGCGCAATCTGTACTTTAAATTCAAATTCATTGCGAAGATCAGATTTTGAGCATTCATGACTTAGTGGGCTTGTAGGGAGGTAGATGGATCAAGATGAATGTTTTTCTGTAGACAGGATTAGTACAGGCATGGGCACACAAAGAAATATGTATTTGATCCATTGTGATATTTTGAAGATGAACATTTATGATCAGAATTTGACTGCTAGGGTTGATTATTCTATTGCAGATTTATGTAACCCTAAGGAGATATTTTGATTCCTTCCTGCATGTAGGGGATGTATATATTCTTTTTTGGAGCCTGTGGTGCTCAGAATTCACATGTTTGTAAAATAGAAAGCCTCTTTCTTGGGAAGCTATCTGTGGCATTTCTTTTTTTCCCCTTTGGCTTTCCGCATCCTGTAGATTCTCATTGATGAATTCAAAAATTGCAAAGTATTTTGTGACATTCTTGTTGTCCTCATGCTTGCTTGTCTGGATTATCTCTTATTGAATTCAATATATGTATGTTTCAGCAACTCTTAGGTTTTTACTGATTCCTCTTTCTTTTTGCAATTCATGTGTATGCTGGTGAATGATCTGATTCGAATGCTTTTGTGGGTATACTTCCACCCTTGGCAATCTGTCTCATTCATATACCCAATTGCAGAGGTGAATGTTTGTCTGCAGGTTGTAGTCTGTGTCTGACTCTTTAGGAGTATTATTGTCTTGAGAAATTCCCTTTTCCCTACATAGTATTCCTTTACTGTAGACCCCTCTATAAATTACTTATGCAGGCCTATTCATTGAGTTGTAATCTCCTAGACCTAGGATTGTGTACTGGTTTCATCCTTCATACTGCAACTCATACCCTAGTTTTGGTGCATCACCTAGTAGGATAGATTTGCTTTCAGTCATTTCCCTTTTGATGTACTCCTTCTATCCCTTTCCCCTCAAAGTTTACTTTCATGTTTAAAAGAAAATCAGGGTGATTATCCAAGAGGAACCAGCCTAGAATCTGGAGGTCTCATCTTAGTTAGTAAAGGTCCCACAACCTTGAGATAATTCCCATGTTATACTAGATTATCAAGACTACGAGAGCTTGAGATCACAGGCACAAATTTAGTGTATAGCAGGTACTTCTAGAACACCTAGTGTGTTTCTTAGTAGTGGTAAGGAGTTTCTACATGCACTACATGATGAGGAGACCATAGGATGTGCTATCATGGTGAAGCCAAAGGAGGATGACAAGAAGTTGCAAGCTGAAACACCATTGGAAGTTTAGCAAATGCTAGAAGAATTTAGAGATATAGTAAGTGATGGAACCCCTACCACCTTACCTCCAAGAAGAGCTATAAGTCATCAAATTAACTTTGTACCCAGTGCATCTCTGCCTAACAAAGTAGCCTTCAAGCTTACCCCGAACTAGAATAAGGAAGTGGCAAGACAAGTGCAAGAGTTATTGGATCAAGGGCTGATCAAAAAGAGTATTAGTCCATGTGTAGTCCTAGTGTTCTTAGCATCCAAGAAAGGAGGAAAATAGAGACTTTGCACAGATTCAAGGGCTATCGATAGGATCACTATCAGGTATAGGTTCCCAATTTCAAGAATAGAAGATTTGATGGACTGTTTAGGAGGTGCTATGTACTTCACTAAGCTGGATTTAAAGAGTGGTTATCACCAAATCAGAATCAAGGAGGGTGATGAGTGGAAGAACTCTTTTAAAACCACAGATGGATTGTATGAGTGGCTTGTAATGCCATTTGGACTTACCAATTCCCCAAGCACCTTCATGAGGTTAATGAATGAGGTCTTGAAGGACTTCATAGGCAGATTTGTAGTGGTGTATCTAGATGACATACTCATCTATAGAAAAACAAAAGCAGAGTATCTTGAACACTTAAGGTTGGTTATGAAGAAGCTACATGAAGAGAAATTAGGCATCAACCTCAAAAAGTGTGAGTTCATGCAGCAAGAGCTAGTTTATTTGGGCTCTGTAGTGTCCAAGGCTAATCTAAAAATGGACCCAAGAAAGGTGGAGGCAATCTTGAATTGGTCTGCCCCTAAAACAGGGACTGAAGTTAGAAGTTTTCATGGCTTGGCACAATTTTATAGAAATTTTGTGAGGAACTTCAATACAATTTGTGCACTAGTGCTAGACACCATCAAGGGAGGACTAAAAACTAAGTTCAAGTGGACTGAGGCAGCTAAGAAAGCATTTCAAACATTGAAACAAGAGGTAGCCACAAAACCTATCTTACTCTTGCCAACTTTTCATAAGTTGTTCACAATTGAATGTGATGCAAGTGGTGTAGAAGTAGGAGGTGTATTGAGTCAAGAAGGAAGGCCTGTGGCATTACTTAGTGAAAAACTCAATGAGGCATAGAAGAATTATTCAGGTTATCACTTGGAGTTGTATGCATTAGTACAATCTCTCAAGAAGTGGAGGCATTACCTTTTCCCAAAAGAATTTGTGGTGTTTACTGATAATGAAGATTTAAGCTACATAACCACTTAGGAGAAGCTTAGTAATAGGAACTTGAAGTGGATGGAGTATCTCCAATCCTTTACCTTCACAATCAAGCACAAGAAAGGGTAGCTCAATAAGGTAACAGATGCCTTGAGTAGGAAGTTATTGACTGTCCAATAGGTACATCTACAAAGCATTGGAATAGTAGGTTTTAAAGACTTATATGAGGAGGATGAAAAATTCTCACAATCCTACAAGGTGTGCCTAGAGTTTGAAAACCATTTTCATGGTGAGTTTGTAGATTACACCCTTCAAAATGGATTTTTGTTCAAAGGTAATCAACTTTGTGTATCTAGAGGATCCATGAGGGAAAATCTGATCCAAGAGAAGCATAATGGCAGCCTAAGTGGACATTTTGGCATAAACAAGACATTGGAGTTAGTTTAGAGATATTACTTTTGGCCTAAGCTAGCAAGAGATGTCAAGAGGTATGTGGAGCAATGTGGAATATGTTAGAGAGCTAAAGGAGGTTCAAGAAATGCAGGACTCTATCAACCTCTACCAATTCCAAATAGGCCTTGGGAGTGTGTAAGTATGGACTTTGTGGTAGGACTTCATAAAACCAAATCAAGTATGGATAGCATCTATGTTGTTGTTGACAAGTTCTCTAAGATGAGTCATTTCATTCCATGTAGAACTACTCATGATGCAAGCTATGTAGCACATCACTTCTTTAAGGAGATAGTTAGGATCCATGGACTCCCTTTGAGCATTGTGTCAGATAGGGATAGCAAGTTCATGGGCCATTTTTGGAAAACCTTATGGAAAAGGCTAGGAACTAATCTCTCTTTCAGTTCAGCATACCATCCTCAAACTGACGGTCAAACTGAGGTCATCAACAAGGTTCTTGGCAACTTGCTAAGGTGTTTGACAAAGGAGTATGGGAAGAATTGGGATCTTGTGATATCTCAGGCTGAATATGCTTACAATGATAGTGTAAATAGGACCATAGGAAGAAGTCTTTTTGAGATAGTCTATGGAAGACACCCTAGAGGAGTGTGTGAGTTAAGAGATTTAGGTTCCATGGAGTTGAAGAGTGGACAAGCTGAAGATTTCACTCAAACTATCAAGGAGTTGCAAGAGCAGGTGAAGAAGTCTATGTTGGAATCCACTAATAAACTCAAAGCTAAAGTGGATGAAAAGAGGAAGGAAGTATAGTTTCAGATTAGGGACTATGTTATGGTCCATCTTAGAAAATCAAGGATGTAGAAGGGCATGCACACCAAGCTATAGATGAGGAGAGTAGGCCCATGCAAGATTCTAGCCAAATATGGAGAGAATGCCTACAAAGTGGGCTTGCCATTAGACTTAGCCATCTCACCCATGTTTAATGTTGCAGACCTGATCAGATTCAAAGGGGATATCAGTCAGCAAGGTACAACTCCACCAAAGGTACTGCAAGACATTGACACTAGTGCAATGCCCAAGAAGAAGCCAGCCAAAGCAGAGAAGGTCTTGGAATCCAGAGTGAAGAAGAATACAAGGCATCAAGTTTACATGGAGCACCTAATCAAATGGAAGGATCAGCCTGAATTTGAAGCCACTTGGATTGAGGAAGGATAGTTCAAGAAGTTTGGAATTGACTTGGCTCTTCTTGACCCTAAAGTGCCTTAGTTGTGCTGAGGGGGAGTGTTGTGCAGGAGCACCCTTCCAAGGGCTCCCACCAATTATTTTGGTTATGCAAAACACTTCTTTAATGAAGGTTGTAAGTACAATAAGAGTGTTTGACTCATTTGTGTGTGAAGGCCTAAGTAGAGGGCTTAGTTTTTGTTGTGTCTTTCCTTATTTGGCTGTACAGTGACTCAGGACAGGTTGGTATCCTAAGGTCACTTCTTTTCTAGAATTAATAAGTCTAAGTATAGAAGGTTAGGAGAGTTTTTTTTATTATTCAAGCATGTAAAATACCTTAGACAGGTCTTAGGAATGGAGTGAGAAAAAAGTTTCTCAAGCAAGAAAAATTGCTCTAAAAGTTGCTAGCAACTTTTCTTTCGTAAACACTAAACCTCACCAAGGAGGCTCCTAACCCTAAATAGGATCTAATCTCAAGGAGAAGCCTATATTAGGCTTGAAAAAACCTAATGGAAATGTTGGCAATTAGTATGTATGGCAAATGTACCAAAACAACAGACTGTGTATGCAAGAACTATGTTTAACAGTTATTATAATAGCTTGAAGTGTTGGAGTAGTGTGTTGTTGTTGATATCTTATGGTTGTGTAATTATATTGTGTTTTTTTTACTTCATTTATCAATCTCTAGTTTAGGTTTTGATTGTTCATTTTTTATTTCTTTAGTTTGATAGGCTTGACAGTCCACTGTTCAGTCTGGAAGAACTGATGAAGTAGGGCCTGTAGCTCCTATCCCCATTATGGTAACTCCATGGCCCTTTTTGATCAGGTAGTGGAGACCCTACCCTATATATATGTGCAAGTAGGGGCCCAAAATGTAGGTGCAAGCAAGTGTTTAACAAAGCCCTAGGCAAGCTTGGCAGTGCCCAGCTAGGAGCGGTCAACAGACAAAAGGCTCTAATAGATAGTGGTAAGAGTTTCAAAGCATGCCCTTTGGAGGGAGTCAAGGGTCATAGGAGAAGGAAGTGTCCTATGAAGGAGAGACCTTGAGGAATCTGGGAAAGGTCTTGAAGAAATGCAAATAGATCAGTGACTCCATGAAGTCCATCAAACCCTTAAAACCCTCAATCTTGGTATAGGCACTATACGACTTGTTGAAGACCTAAGACCCCAAGAATCATTGAGGATTGGGAAAGTAAATGAGGGTTACTTAAGAACCCCAGCCTTGGTACTATGAGGAAAAGGTGTTAGTAGCCCTATAAACCCAGAGGGAGGCCTAATTGGGCTTATTCTAGTAGCCCTATTTTACAAAGGAACTATGCAATTGGGTGATGACCCAAACTTTCTAATTCCTTGAAGTGGTATCAAATGATCCAAGAACACCTTGGAACTCATAAAATTCACTGTTACAGCTTGGAAAGGAGTTGGAAGCCTAAAAGACCCTTATGAGCCTATGTAAGGGATAGTTGCTTGTGATCAAAGCTTGTAATGTTGGGAGATGAGATAGCTTGACTTGGTGGGTAGGTTAGGTAGGTGTGGGGATCCTTGGAAGAATAAGGAATCCTATAGACCATCAGAGGTGTCAGAAGAACACTTTGATCCTAGAGAGGATCAGGGGCATAGACTAGCTAGTCTATCCTAGCCTCCCCATCAAAATCATAGATTTGGACAATCTTGATAACATTTTAAAGATTAGTGAAAATGGGGAGTTATGTGAAAAAATTTATGGAGTTGAGATACCAATGCACTACTTTGCAAGGTTTGGGTTTGAGGAACCAAGAAAGAACCTCAGGAAGCAAAAATCAAGTGTTAAAATGGAAGACTTTACCAAGATCGGTGAGTCTGTAATTGCTTTTGTGAAGCACATTGCCTATGATCTTTCCTCACATATTAGAGCAAGATTCCCTACAGTCAAACTAATTTAATCCATGGCTATTGTGTTTCCTAGATATTGGAGTATGAACAATTTGAAATATTTTTGAACTAGGCTACTAAATTTGATAGATCATTTTTGAAAAACCAAAGAGTTAAATGGAGTAACTCTGAATGGAATTTTAGATGAATCTCATTTGAGAGAGAAATCAAGTCATTTTTTACAAATAATGAGGGATCAATATAATATATGCGGAACCCCCACAAAGATGGATCAGTAACAAGGCTTTGGAAAAATCTAGCTGAGAGAGAAATGTTGATTGATTCAATATCAAAAAATTTCAAACTTGGTGATTTATGTCTGACCATTATATTGGGTTCGGTGAAGGATGAGAGAGTTTTCATTACTTTGGGATTCCTAAAGTCAAAGCTAAGAAACAAACAATACAAGAATTTGGAAAATTGCTTGAGTCTCTATACATCCAGGTATGAAGTCAATACTTTTCCTTATGAAAGGGCATTGAAATTGTGGAGGAAGAAATGTCAAAGAAGAGGGTTGGGCCATATTTCAAACTAAATTGGGAATGCCATAAATAATTATGGCATTGAATCATGTACTGTTACTAGTACTGCTAGCTTTAAACATCAGTTAAGTGGAGGTATGCAGAGTGAAGAAAACATATTGATGAACGAAGGAAGCTATGAAGTTGATGAATCTAAGGATCTTGATAATGATATGATGTGGCAACTTGAACCATTGTAGAAGTAGCAACCTGTAGGTCCTAGGTATTTAATAATTTTTTTCCTATAGTCTACTATCAGTTTTTGTATCTCATCATCAATCATGCATAATAACATATTCCAATGTCAAACATATGAATGTGGTTGATAATGTCACCAGGATTCAATTCTACATTTAATAATGGTTTTTATTTTCATTATTTAGGTCATATGGTACAATTCCTCTAGATTATCATTATTTTTTCTTACAACATAGCAAGACATATGATACAATTCTTAGAAATAGAGATTCTCATTAATTTATTTACAAATATCATACAATGTAACAATTCATTCATTAATTGCTTTAGTTTCTTGGGATAAGGTTTGCACTCAAAGAAGTGAGGAGGTTTGGGGATCCGTCCCTTAAGAGTTAGCAATCCAATGTTATTGGCTAAGAAAATTTGGAGGATCTTTGGTGAGAAAAAAGAGTGGAATGAGATCATCCACAATAAATATCTCTACTCTTTCCCTCATATTTTGGATTTTATGATGTTTGTTGTGATGGTGCAAGGTTATTTTATTTGGAACTACATCCAGCAAGCTAAGGAGCTAGCCTTCAAGGGAGCTAAGTGGTATTTGGGTAATGGTAGAAGAATTAAATTCTTGGACAACTGTTGGCTTAAAGATTTTCATCTAAACTTTGTTCCTTCCTTCCAGCCTTTTATTAACATCTTCTTACAAAGATTTGGTCTGTGGGTTAGAGACTATTGGGCCTTTGTTCCTTCCAGAGTCTTTTCTATCACCTCTGCCTCTGAGATTTTGTTGAAGCAGCCAGATCCTCCTCCCTTTTGGGCCCAGGTTTGGGATAAATGGTTAATTCCTAAAATTAATATTTTCTTATGGCTAGTTTTGTAGAACAAGATTATTACTATTGATAATCTCCAAAAGAGAGGCATGATTCTTCCCAACAAATGCTTTCTATGTAAGAATGCTGAGGAGTGAGTTTACCATTTGGCTATCGACTATCGATACTCCTGGGAAGTCTAGTGTTTTATTTTGGAATGCTGGAAGTTATGCTGGTTTTTTCCAAATAATATGGAGAATTTCTTCACCCAATGGAGAAATGCAGAGGTTCATATGGATAGGCTACTATGGAACATTATCTTCCCTCATGTTATCTAAAAATTGTGGAGAGAATGCAATGACAAAGTGTTTAGAGATACTGCCCTCCCACCGGTGGTGATTGTCAAGAAGATTAAGAGAAGTATCATGGAGAATTGTACTACCACGATTGGAACTAAGCTAGATCTTTTTGCTAGAGGTAATTCTACTGGTGCCAAAGTGAACTCATCTTCCCAAAGGGAGAATGCCATCTAGCTTTCCCCCTCCTGGATGGTTCAAAGCCAATCACTACTACATTTGGGGCCAAATTTTGATAGAAACTTCTGACGGATAATTTTTAATTATGAATTTGGTGTTTTTTTTGGTAATAGTCCCCGATGGTGTTGGTATTCCGATGGGTTTTAAATAGACCATCGAAATTCTGACAGTTTTGGGGTATAAATGAAAAAAAAGTGAAATGACCAAATCATTTTTGTTTTGAATGCAGAGAAAAGGATCAGGAGAAAATGAGGGATTCAAAGCTGAGTACGAGAGAAGGTATGTGATTTCTTCATCTTTTCGAGCCTTTGGTATCATATTCGACCGCAAATTTCAAATGCATTGCATTTTATTTGATCATGAATCATGAAATTGGATTCACATTTGTTGATATTACTGGCACGACCATTGTATATTGCTGAGATGCTCACTGAAATGACTGCATTCTATAGGTGTCATGCCGTAGCCCATGATTTATCTCCATTATTTGATGTTATTGGTGCTTGTGCTCAAGGATATTGATTCACTATTTTGAAATGTTTGGATTCACGTTTGTTGATATTACTAGCATGACCATTGTATATTGCTGAGATGCTCACTGAAATGACCACATTCTACATGTGTCATGCCATAGCCCATGCTTTATCTCCATTATTTGATGTTATTGGTGCTTGTGCTCAAGGATATTTATTCACTATTTTGAAATGTTTGGATTCACATTTGTTCATATTACTGGCATGACCATTGTATATTACTGAGATGCTATCTGAAATGACTACATTTTACTGGTGTCATGCCCTAGCCCATGCTTTATCTCCATTATTTGATGTTATTGGTGCTTATGCTAAAGGATATTGATTCACTATTTTGAAATGTTTGGATTCATGTTTTTTTATATTACTGGCATGACCATTGTATATTTCTGAGATGTTCTTTGAATTGACCGCATTCTATTGGTGTTGTGTCCTAGCCCATGCTTTATCTCCATTATTTGATGTTATTGGTGCTTGTGCTGAAGGATATCGATTCACTATTTTGAAATTTTTGGATTCACGTTTGTTGATATTATTGGCATGACCATTGTATATTGTTGAGATGCTCTCTGAAGTGACCACATTCTATTGGTCTTGTGCCCTAGCCCATGCTTTATCTCCATTATTTGATGTTTTTGATTAAGTAAAATGGGTTTTACAGGGACCTTGAAACCCACATCAGTGTAAAGTCTAAAGAAAGTCAAGAGAACCAAGCATAGAAAAATAGAACAACATAGCTAGGACAGGCCACCACAGGGCCGAACAAGAAAAAATAGATAAAATAAAGCAAAGCCAAAAGAAAGAGCACCATGATTAGTTATGCCAAGCTCTTGAGCATGATAGCCGTGTTGCTTTCAAGGCCCTCCATTAGTTGAACAGTGTCTTTAACATTCTGCACTTGGGAGCCTTGTGGATCAATTTTCTCCTTGTTCTTCCTGGTTAGAGCCCTAGTTCTTTGACCTGGTCCTTTAGTCAGTTCCTTGTCCTCCTTCATAGTCCACTGCTCGGTATTGGGGTCCATTTTTTTGTCCATCTTTTTAATCAGCAGCTTAAGGTTCTTGTTGGACATTTTAAGGATGTTAAAGTTTTTCTCTGCCACTCCCTTGAGGGTTTTTTCTCTAGACTTATCATTTTGGATTCCATGTTTGTGACCCTAGTTTCTAGACTTGGCTTAATCATTTTGGTCTTTTCCTTGTTGTCCAAGCCCTAAATTTTTTCCTTGATGTCCTTGATCTCCTAAAAACCACATCTTAAAATGTAGTAATAAAAAGTTCAAGACTTAACTAAGAAAAAGAAAATGAAGAAATAGGCCACTGGCAAGCCGAGACTCATACTACCACATAGTAGGAACAGTCAAAATAGAGAAAAAAGGGACATGAGAAAAGGCACTAGGAGGCAGGATCAAGAGAGTGTCCTGAGCATCATAGCAGTGTTGCTTTCAAGAAGCTCCATCTTCTCTGCTACCTCTTTGATCTTATAAATGTCGTTGGAGCCTTCTTCATCCATGTTTCTCTTTGACCTGGCTCTGGTTCTCTTACCCGGACCTTCATTGGGCTTCTCCTTTGTTTCCTCTTTGGTCATCTTCTCGTCCTTGCTATCCATATTCTCTTCCATTTTGTCTATTCAAGCAATTTGATGTGCTCGTTGGAGGCTTTAAGGATATTGAAATTTTTCTCTGCTATGCCTTTGAGGGTTTCTTCAAGGCTTTTCATTTTACCTTCCAGTAGATTGATGCTTGAGTCCATGCAATGAATATCCTTTGTGGCTTTGTGTTCGTTGTTGTTTTTAATGCTCTAGATTTTTTCCTTGAGTTCTTCAAGTTCATGGAAGAGCTATTTGAAACACCTGAACTGGTCCAGCATGCTATTCTTTTCATTGTTAAGGAGATTCATCTTCATTTCCCTGGCCTTGTCACTGAGGATGATCAGTGTGGGGTCAATTAGTTCCTCCTTCTGGATTTTATCATTGATGTCCTCGAGGATTTTGGGATTCATGACTTCCCTGATAATCCCCATCTGCATTGTGTTCATGTTGAAATTCTGCCAAACTTTTTTCCCCTTGCCAGAGTCTTCACTTTGATACTGCCATCTAGTTTGGTTCTTTTCATTAGAGAGATCTTGAGAATTGGGGGAATGGGTAGAGGGATCTCCTTGGTCATCATTAGGCTCCTCAGTGTTAGGGTCCTGTGTATTTTCTTTGGCTCCTAAAGGGGGACATGAGGTATTATCTTCGCTGATGGTTAGATCAACAAAAGGATAGCCCGAGCTTTCCCCCTTTGTTATGTGTTTTTCCCCTGTGGTCTGGTCTCTTATCTTCTTGACCTCACCTTTAGAGTTACCCTCCTCATCATCAGTATTCATATCTTCCACATTGTCATTATATTCCTCTTCTGAGGAAATCTCCTTTCTGACCTAATTGTTTTATGTTAATAGAAGGATAGTTTAGGTATTCTATGCCAACTAAGTGGCATGGTAGTACTTATTTTTATTTCTATAATTTATTATTATTATTTTTCAATAAACTCATAAAAAAAATTAACATGTAGAAAACTTTAGAAGACAGGTCAATATGGTCTTTATATATACAAAACAGAATTGTGGGTTAAACATTTTACATCATCCTCTACCTTATGTCAATATTGGAGCTTTGAAGTGTAGTGTATGGATATCCATCAAAGAATAGAAAATAGACTTTTTTCAAAAACTATAGTTGAAAATGTTATGTTAGATATTTTTTTTTAAAATGGACAACATATGGGTTGTTTTAATAGATAAAATATAATATAATTTAAAGTTATATAAGTTTTATTATAATACAGAATATAGAATATATAGTAAATAAAATTTAATTAAAAATATAGAATTAACTATAGGATATGTCTAGTTAATTATGAAGTAGTATGAAATATTAAATATAGAGATATGCATAAAAAAAAATTACAATTAGATATTAGTAAATTCTAGCAATGGATGTCTATCCTTGAGAGTCAATTCCACATTTTATCAGACTTGAAACCTCGATAAACTAAATTTATGATTCCAAAATAAGAAAATTTTGAGAATTTATCCCTTTGGTTCAGTCAAAATCTTAATCAATCTAATTGGATTGTCATATAAGAAAGCATAAATAAAGAACACAGAATACCTAGCAAACCTATAAATCATTTCCATTCACAAGTTGAGCTTACTTATAGGAATAAAGTAGTGACCTAAATAAAGGGATAGCTTTTCCTCTAAGTGGTAAATATTTAATCCCTTAGAAGAATAATGTTCCCACGTGACCACTTTGGAAGTACAAGAACATCTAACAACCTACATTCTAGGATAAACTCTAGATTTATCATCTGCAAAGAATGTGTGTTAGATTATTTTGTTCAAGTTGATGAGATAAAACATGCAAATGGAGAGAAAAGATAGACTAATGTAGTTCTTTTCGACCATCATTTGGTGAGTGAAAGTTGAGAATGTAATGGAGGTTAAAGTAACTCACATATTGAGGTAGAAATGAAGTTCAAAACATGGATTTGGAGTTTGTTTAAGTACCTAATAAAGATAGTGCATTATTTTTATCAAGTGAAGAAAAAGAAAAGATGAGAGGGAGAGGGGGGGAGATGACGAGATAGAACAATACATATATTTACTTGGTGATAGGTAGATAGTAGATAAATAGATAGACTAATAGAAAGAGGAGAGACGAGAAAGGGGACATGAAGAGATATAATGATAAAGATATATGAGGTGATGGATGGATGGATGGATGGATGGATAGACAGATAGACAGACAGACAGACAGACAGACAGACAGACAGATAGATAGATAGATAGATAGATAGATAGATAGATAGATAGAGTAAATCAAAGAGAATTAGAAGAAATTGGATATACATAGAGATAGGTGAAAGGTAACATAAGATAGAGATAGGGAGAGAAAAAGGAGTGTCTATGTATGTAAGAAATATATAAAGGTAGGCATAGGGAGGTAGATATGGAGATTTTTTGAGTTAGAGAGAAACATATGGAAATATAGAGATGGATATAGAGATCCATAAATATACCACAATATCATCATTTGATATATATTTTTATATCAGCATAACCATTACATCCCTCAAAGGTGCAAGTGCTAGTTTTATAGAACACTCATAGATTTGATAAAAGAATAACATCGTAGTGGATACTAAATAGCCACTAATAATCTTGTTCTTAAAGATAATGATCACCCCTCTATCTTATCATTTGAACAACCAATACATTTGTCATGACTCGATATTGACATATGAATAATATAATTATTTAATATATATAATTATTTTAAAAATAAATATATAATTAATTATTTATTCAAGGTCCTTATTTAATGAGCAAAGAAAATATTAATCAATATTAATATTAATAATAATAATAATCACTATTAACATTAATCAACACTGCTCAAACATTGATAATACTAAGCCATGAAATATCAATTAATAATATTAAATATTTTGTTAAACTATAATATAATATTGATAATATTAATTAATTAGTAATAATCAATTATTTTGATTCATTAATCGATATATAATTAGAAATATATATTAATATTAATATTTAATTAAACAATACAATCGATGACAAAATAATGTAATAAATGTTTACTTGACTTTAATTATTATCCAACAGTTCTAAGTCGATGACACTAATAAACAAAGGTAAACAAATACCATTAGTTGATGAATAATATTGATAACCGACACCCATGAAGACAAGAACAACCACTAAGAGACACGGGATTATAGTCATGTTAGGACAATTTTCTGTCATAGCAAAATCTTATGAAATTGGCCTATTTTCCTTGCAAGTGTTCTTCATTGCCTCCTGCCCTGTGCTCTTCAATGTGTCACCCTGCTCTGGTCCAAGTTTCACGAGCTAAATTGCAAGACCCAGAAAGTTATTCAAAGTTTAAAGCCTGCTAGAAATATTTCAAAAAAATTTCCATAGTGTCGAAAACCCACAGTGTTTTCAAAAGTCCATGATGTTTTCGATCTTTTGCCAAAAATCTGCATTGTTTTCAACCCCTTGTGCTTCCTATTTAGTGCACTTATCCTTTGGCATCGAAAACTCTCTGTGTTTTCAGTCTTTCTCTGTGTCGAAAACTTTGTGTGTTTTCGACCTCCCAGTTCCCTGTCTGCCAGCTTTCCTTAAGTATGCAAGTGCGATGATAGGTGGGCCCGGGCCTTCAAAGGCTTTTCTCTGATTGAATGTCACATGGCTACATGTCAGACTTCTCTGACATGTGATCATACGACCACTTGCCACTTGTCCGTGTGGATCTCATTTCTTCCTGATGTTCTACTTGGTGGGCAATTAGGCTTTCATTCTGTGACTTGGTGACTTATGGTTATTACTTGGTCTCCTGATTTTGGTGGTTAATCCCTAAGCATTCAGCGATCTGGCGATTGTGTTGTTGCATAATCTCTTCATTCCTAGCGGTTAGTGGCTAACATCCAACGACTTGGCTGGTAGTTAGTCGCGTAGTCATTGGATTGCTTGGCGGTTGGCAGGTGGGCTCATTTCTTCAAGCGATAGGAAAGGAGATCGACGGTCAGTGTGTGATCGCAAGGAATATTCTTTCCCATTGCGATCATGTGCCTATCATTGATTTTGTTTGCAGAACACGGTGGTCTTGATGTCAGAGGGGGGATAGATGGCATGTTCTTATAGGCTGTCGCATGATCGCATAGCCCAATTTTTGGCTATGCGATCATGCGACCGCTTACCACATGTCCCTAGGGCCCGGTAGCAGGAGATGGGGCATCTTTCAGATGCTAGGTGGTAGTGTTCTATTTGTCGGCAGGTGGTGATGTGGTGGTCTAGTGGTCTTGTCACATGATCACAAGGGCCATTTCTGTGGCTTGTGATCATGTGACAATGGTCTAGTGATGTGGTTGCGGAGTTGTGCCGTGGTAGTTGCGGCAAGGTTAAAGTTTGCAAGTTGTCACATGTTCGCATAGCCCATCCCCCGGGTTATGTGATCATGTGACTGACCGTCTATGGTCGCGGTTGTCAAGTTGTGGAGGTGACATGGCCAGGGACTTTTCCTGTGGGGTTTCTGACTGTTGATTGTGGCTAGGAGACCACAGTCGCATGATTGCAAGGGTTAGTTTGGTGCCTTGTGATCACGCGACCAAGCATAGGATGAGACCAATTTTCTATGGTGGTGAGGCTTGTGACCATACGGTTGCGCAACTAAAGATTGTTGTAAGGTTGCAAAGCCCAGGAAAGATAAAGATCTAACGACAGGGATATAAAGTTGATCTCCATTCAAATCGTGACCACTGATGAGCTGGGTGCCAAAGATGTAGCTGTTTGATATCGAATTCAAATTTTCTAAGGGTTTCCAGCAACCAGAAAGCACTAGTTTTAAATGTTTTAGCGGCTTGATTGGATTTGTTTGGTGTTGCGATGTGATCCAGGGTCTATGCGGTTAATTATAGAAGTTGATTTGGTACCTGATGAAGGATAGTCTTGGCTCGAGGTGTATTTGCAGTTATTTTTTGACCCTTTCTAGCAGGTTGGGTGGGTGAAACCCTAGCCCTAGCTATCCATAGCTTGTTGCATTCTCTCTAAGAATTCCAAGGTAGCTAGTGGTATAAGTGTCAAATTTTTGATTTAGAGAGGGTTCTGAATTTTGTCAGTTCAAGTGAAGGGTTTTGTTTTGCAAATTTTCCTTCTCTCTACGTATAGAGTGTTCCTCTTTTTCCATTGCTGGTTGAGAGAATATAATACATATTGTAACAGATGTCTTATGTAGAAGATTTCAATATATTTGTTCTTCTCTCAGATTGTCTCCATTTGGGTTTTAGACTTATTAATTGTAGCATCAAGGGTGTTATAGCTTTTCTACTTGCATTTCCAGTGAGTGTCTGTAGTAGAGTTGTTTTTCATAGAAGCAACTGAGTCTAGGACTGGTGTTTAGATATGTATGAGTTGAGGTATCAAAGATGCATCATACTTGTCTTCCAGTGGATGCTGGTTAATGTATTGCCTATTCCTAGGTCTTTCTTTGATAGGTGATAGCATATCTAGGTGCACAGGTGGTTTGGTAATGTATGATTTGGTCAGGGTGAGTGTGTTGTCTTCTTGTTTCATAGCCCTATTGCAGTGAGGTATTTGACTATACTGCCCATTGGATAAGGCACTGGTCTATCAGGGACTTAGGGTGTCTCAGGGGTCCCTTTAAAACTTATTTTAAAATCATTTCCTTCCAGTCCCACCCTTTCCCTTTCATGTTGTTAGGATAGGTTTTTGGCTTTCAATCTCATTCCCTGCAAGTAGGACTATTGCATGATATTTTCTATGATTAGGGTACAGGATACCTATAGGAGATTGACTGCTATTCTACAGTAATCTATCTGGAGGCCTTTGGTTTTGTTATGAGGTGTCTTGAGTGTGCAGATGAGGCAATACCCACCTAAGTGAATGTGGAGCTCAAAGAAGAAGGAGGATTTCTCTCTATCCTCATCAATTGGTGTGTTTTTCTTGTCAAGCTTGAGTGCCTAACCTATGAGTCTAAGCCCAACTATTTGATTCAAGCTTGGTCCTGCAAGGAAAAGAGCCAACAAAATGGTGACTCTGCTGGGGAGAACATAAGGAAAGCCTATTAAGGGTCTCTGGTTGCAATTATATTGAAGTAGTCAAAATATTTTGACCATATTGGTTTGGCCCATCCGAGTCACCAACAAAATGGTGACTCTGCTGGGGAGAGTCTAAAAAAAGTCAAAAATAAAATAAAGTATTTGCAAAATTTTCTCACCTAGTTGTGAGTGGCGGCTCTGATTTGTCTCTGTTTGATCAGTGCACTCCTTGATAAACAGTGTGTATACCTAGTGTAGCTTTGTGCTAGTTGGAAGAAGAAATAGTGAAACATTTTCCTCTAAAGGAGGTAGTGACTCTACACTGCAAAGAACCTGATGGAGCCACAAGGTGAGCTCTAGGTCTACCCTACCTTTCAGTCAACAAAGTTTCTGCTACAAATTTCTAGGTATTCTCTTATTGAAAATGTATCCCTATCAAGTGTGTAGCACTGCTGTAGAGGGATGAGTTGTAGTGGGTGGTTCCTCATGGAGGAATATAGGCCCTTTTTTTTTATGGCATTGAAGGTGCCCCTAATGAGTTCTTTGCTGAGGATGGGAAGTGCTTACCAAGATTCATGGCTGGTGGGTCTGTTTCTGTAGGCCAGCATGTTGATGTTGTCATGGGCATTTTTGGAGATATGGATGTTAAACATGAGGATGTTGCCATGAGGTTATTTGTGCACACATTTTCTGATGGTGCAAGGAAGTAGTTCTTGTCCTTGCCTTCATGTTCAATCCCTTCTTGGAATGTGTTGAGAGCTAAGTTTGTTGAGCATTTTGATAAATTTGTTGCTCTCAAGAAGGAATTAGCAAGGTTGAAAATGGTGAACTGGCAGTTAGCAGAGGACATAAGATTGCTAAGACTGGTGGCTCCTATTGATGTTCATGAGGAGGCTAGTGTTTCTAATGTTGAATCTCACTATGCAGAGAGTGTTGACTATGAAGCTAATTCTGAGATGAGTGCATATGAGAGTGCTAAAGATGAATCTAAATTTGGCAATATTTCTTTTTTGTTTGCAGATTTTTCTTCTTGTCAACATGGGAAGGCAATTTTCTTGTCCCGGATTGATGATGTTTTGTATGAAGAGGAGAATATTGGATATGATGTAGATGATGATTCCTACATAGATTGCTTCACACAAGATGATCTAAAGCCAAAGATGTCTATCCTTGTTCCTCACAAGGATGATATTTGCAGCACCAGGGGTGAAACTGAGGAAGATGAAGAAGAAGTCCAAAGTCCATTGAGCAGTGAAAGGATTTTAGTACTCTTGGATGAGGAATTTCAGATGTATGCCCCTACTTTGGATTTTCATTTGTAGCTCCCCTATGATGTGGTCTTTGACACTGATAATGAGGCCAGTGTTCAAAGGGATAGTGATGACCTTTTTTCATCAAAGATCTCCTCATGTAATGACCCTACAGAAGAATAGATAGAAGGACATGATAGTGTGTTTTCCTATCATCAAGATTGCAGTGATGAACAAGTTCCTTGTTCAATCCCTTTCCCTTCTTTTGATAGATATGATACTGATTGTGACAGTGTTGAAGACTTTGCTTTCAGCAGTTGGGACAGAAATTTTTTTGGTGAAAGTGATGATGTAGTGTTCCCCTGTCATAAGAGCTTTGAAGATGACCTCCACTTGGTTCATGGTCCAATTCATGAAGGCATCACTAAAGAGCCAAGTTGCTTAGTGGCTAAAGCAATGTGTGAAGGTAAATCAGAGGATCTATTTCCTTCTCAGCTAGGTAATTTTATGGTAATGCATGACAGTCAATATTCTACATTTTTTCATGCATTACTAGATCAAATTTTTGTTCTAGTCATCAAGGAGAAGTAGATGATGTTCCCTACTTCTTGGAGTTTGAATATGAATATGATAGTCATGCCTGAAAAAACATGGGTGGTGATTAGTGCAAGTTTATTCTTCAGCCCATGAGTACTCACATATGTGTGTAGTAGAATGGTAAAGAATTTTTTAGACTTGGGGTCACATATGTGGATGAAAACTAGATCTTTTGATGCAGGAGGGTCACTGGTTTTCTTTTGAGGCCTTGAGCCTGGTTGTACATATCTATAAATCTTTGTATAGTCTTTCCTCTTCCTGTTGTGTGCTTTCCTGTCCCCTTGTTTTTTGTCTGCTCTACATTTTTTGAGGTCCCTACCTTTTTGTCTTGTGGGTGGTCTGCTCTCCTAGAAATCCTAAATTCTCGCATGGGCACAAGTTACCCATCATCCCCAGCTAGAGCCACTGTTAGGCCAATTTTTTGTCATAGCAAAATCTTATGAAATTGGCCTATTTTCCTTGCAAGTGTTCTTCATTGCCTCCTGCCCTATGGTCTTCAATGTGTCACCCTACTCTGGTCCAAGTTTCACGAGCTAAATTGCAAGACCCAGAAAGTTATTCAAAGTTTAAAGCCTGTTGGAAATATTTCAAAAAATTTGCCACAATGTCAAAAACCCATAGTGTTTTCAAAAGTCCATGATGTTTTTGATCTTTTGCTAAAAATCTGTGTTGTTTTCGACCCCTTGTGCTTCCTATTTTGTGCGCTTATCCTTTGGCATCGAAAACTCTCTGTCTTTTTGGTCTTTCTCCGTGTCAAAAACTTTGTGTGTTTTTGACCTCCCAGTTCCCTGTCTGACAGCTTTCCTTAAGTGTGCAAGTGTGATGATAGGTGGGCCCATGCCTTCAAAGGATTTTCTCTAATTGGCTGTTGCATGGCCGCATGTCAGACTTCTCTGACATGTGATCATGCGACCACTTGCCACCTATCTATGTGGGTCCCATTTCTTCCTGATGTTCTACTTGGTGGGCAGTTAGGCTTTCATTCTGTGACTTGGTGACTTACGGTTATCGCTTGGTCTCCTAATTTTGGTGGTTAATCCCTAAGCATTTAGCTATCTAACGACTATGTTGTCGTGTAATCTCTTCATTCCTGGTAGTTAGCGGCTAACATCCAGCAACTTGGCTGGCGGTTAGTCATGTAGTCGCTAGATTGCTTGGCGGTTGGTAGGTGGGCTCATTTCTTCAAGCCGTAGGAAAGGAGATCGATGGTTGGCATGTGATCGCAAGGAATATTCTTTCCCCTTGTGATCATGCACCTACCATTGATTTTGTTTGTAGAGCGTGGTGGTCCCGGTGTCAGAGGGGGGACAGATGGCATGTTCTTATAGGCTGTCGCATGATCGCATAGCCTAGTTTTTGGCTATGCGATCATGCGACCTCTTGCCACATGTCCCTGGGGCCCGATAGCAGGAGATGGGGCATCTTCTAGATGCTAGGTGGTAGTGTTCTATTCGCTGGCAGGCAGCGATGTTGCGGTCTAGTGGTCTTGTCACATGATCGCAAGGGCCATTTCCACAGCTTGCGATCATGTGACAATGGTCTGGTGACATGGTTGTGGAGTTGTGCGATGGCAGTTGTGAGAAGGTTAAAGTCTACAGGTTGTCACATGTTCGCATAGCCCATCCCCCGAGCTATGCGATCATGTGATTGACCGTCTATGGTCATGGTTGCGGAGTTGTGGCGGTGACATTGCTAGGGACTTTTCCTGTGGGGTTTCTAACCATTGACTATGGCTAGGAGACCATGGTCGCATGATAGCAAGGGTTAGTTTGGTGCCTTGTGATCACGCGACCAAGCATAGGGTGAGACTGGTTTTTTGTGGTGATGAGGTTTGTGATCGTACAGTTGCGTGACTAAAGATTGTTGTAAGGTTGCGAAGCCCAGGAAAGATAAAGATCTAACAGAAGGGATATAAAGTTGATCTCCATTCAAATCGTGACCGCTAATGAGCTGGGCACCAAAGATGTAGCCGTTTGATTTTGAATTCAAATTTTCTGAGGGTTTCCAGCAACCAAAAAGGATTGGTTTTAAATGTTTTAGCGGCCTTATTAGATTTGTTTGGTGTTGCGATGTGGTCCAGGGTCTATGTGGTTAATTGCAGAAGTTGATTTGGTACCTAGTGAAGGACAGTCTTGGCTCGAGGTGTATTTGTAGTGAATTTTGTGACCCTTTCCAACAGGTTGGGTGGGTGAAACCCTAGCCCTAGTTGTCTGTAGCTTGTTGCATTCTCTCTGAGAATTCCAAGGCAGCTAGTGTATAAGTGTCAAATTTTTGACTTAGAGAGGGTTCTAAATTTTGTCAGTTCCAATGAAGGGTTTTGTTCTGTAGATTTTCATTCTCTCTACGTATAAAGTGTTCCTCTTTCTCCATTGCTAGTTGAGAGAATATAATACATATTGTAACAGATGTCTTATGTATAAGATTTCAATATATTTGTTCTGCTCTCAGATTGTCTCCATTTGGGTTATAGACTTATTAATTGTAGCATCAAGGGTGCTATAGTTTTTCTACTTGTATTTCTAGTGAGTGTCTGCAGCAGAGTTGTTTTTCACAGAAGAAACTGAGTCTAGGACTGGTGTTCAAATATGTATGAGCTGAGGTATCAAAAATGCATCATGCTTGTCTTCCAGTGGATGCTAGTTAATGTATTGCCTATTCCTAGGTCTTTCTTTGATAGGTGATAGCATATCTGGGTGCACAAGTGGTTTGGTAATGTATGATTTGGTCAGGGTGAGTGTGTTGTCTTCTAGTTTCATAGCCCTATTGCAATGAGGTATTTGACTCTGCTGCCCATTGGATAAGGCACTGGTCTATCAGGGACTTAGGGTGTCTCAGCGGTCCCTTCAAAACTCATTTTAAAATCATTTCCTTCCAGTCCCACCCTTTCCCTTTCATGTTGTTAGGATAGGTTTCTGGCTTTCAATCTCATCCCATGCAAGTAGGGCTATTGCATGAGATTTTCTATCATTGGGGTACAGGATACCTATAGGAGATTGACTGCTATTCCACAGTAATCTATCTGAAGGCCTTTGGTTTTGTCATGAGGTGTCCTGAGTGTGCAGATGAGGCAATACCCACCTGAGTGAATGTGGAGCTTGAAGAAGAAGGAGGATTTCTCTCTATCCTCATCAATTGGTGTGTTTTTCTTGTCAAGCTTGAGTGCCTAACCTATGAGTCTAAGCCCAACTATTTGATTCAAGCTTGGTCCTGCAAGGAAAAGGGCCAACAAGTCACATCCCACATATAGTAAAGGAAGGGCATGGGGGGATATAAGATGAAAACACAATGATCATAGGGAGGTCTTGGATCTATAAAGTTTGAGGGAATCTATCTAGTGGTCTCTAAGTGCCTTTGATTCTATTCAGACCTCCTCTCTCCTTAGAACAAAATGATATCAGATCAAGCTTAGCAATAAGAAATATAGATAGCACATGAAATTACATTATTTCATACGAAACATGTGTATGCTTTGTGTCTTCCTGCATCAATGTGTATGCTTTGTGCCTTCATGCATCCAAGTTTATACTTCACATTTCTATTGTGTATGATCACTTTTATAGTCTATATATTTAGTAACCTAGAATAGACTAGGAATAATCAAAGGATATAAGTCGATTTGAGATCAATCAAATCTATTGGTTTCAAGTTAAGGTGAGATAATATTAGAGTTGCAAATGTTACTTACATCAAAAGGTTTAAATTTAAATTGCTTGAGGACAAGAAAATTTCGGAAGGGCGGACTGTCATGACCCGATATTGACATATGAATAATATAATTATCTAATATATATATAATTGTTTTAAAAATAAATATATAATTAATTATTTATTCAAGCTCCTTAGTTAATGAGCAAAGAAAATATTAATCAATATTAATATTAATAATAATAATATTAATAATAATAATAATCACTATTAACATTAATCAACATTGCTCAAACATTAATAATACTAAGCCATGAAATATCAATTAATAATATTAAATATTAAATGTTAAACTATAATATAATATTGATAATATTAATTAATTAATAATAATCAATTATTATGATTCATTAATCGATATATAATTATAAATATATATTAATATTAATATTTAATTAAATAATACAACCGATGACAAAACATTGTAATAAACATTTACTTGACTTTAATTATTAGCCAACGGTTCTAAGTCAACAACACTAATAAATAAAGGTAAACAAATACCATTAGTCGATGAATAATATTGATAGCCAACACCCATGAAGATAAGAACAACCATGAAGTGACATGGGATTATAGTCTCATCCTGCATATAGTAAAGGAAGGGCATGGGGGATATAAGATGAAAACACAATGATCATAGGGAGGGCTTGGATCTGTAAACTTTGAGGGAATCTATCTAGTGGTCTCTAAGTGCCTTGGATTGTATTCAGACCTCCTCTCTCCTTAGAACAAAATGATATCGGATCAAGCTTAGCAACAAGAAATATAGATAGCACATAAAATTAAATTACTTCATACGAAACATGTGTATGCTTTGTGTTTTCCGGCATCAATGTGTATGCTTTGTGCCTTCATGCATCCAAGTTTATACTTCACGTTTCTATTGTGTATGATCACTTTTATACTCTATATATTTAGTAACCTAGAATAGACTACAAATAATCAAAGGATATGAGTCGATTTGAGATCAATCAAATCTATTGGTTTCAAATTTAGGTGAGATAATATTTGAGTTGCGAATGTTACTTACATCAAAATGTTTCAATTTAAATTTCTTGAGGACAAGAAAATTTGGGAGGGGCAGACTATAATGACCCAGTATTGACATATGAATAATATAATTATTTTATATATATATATATATATATATATATATATATATATATATATATATATATATAATTATTTATTTATTTATTCAAGCTGCTTATTTAATGAGCAAAGAAAATATTAATCAATATTAATATTAATATTAATAATAATCACTATTAACATTAATCAACATTGCTCAAACATTAATAATACTGAGCCATGAAATATCAATTAATAATATTAAATATTAAATGTTAAACTGTAATATAATATTGATAATATTAATTAATTAATAATAATCAATTATTATGATTCATTAATCGATATATAATTAAAAATATATATTAATATTAATATTTAATTAAATAATACAACTGATGACAAAACACTGTAATAAACATTTACTTGACTTTAATTATTAGCCAACGGTTCTAAGTTGACAACACTAATAAAGAAAGGTAAACAAATACCATTAGTCGATGAATAATATTGATAGTCGACACCCATGAAGACAAGAACAACCATGAAGTGACATGGGATTATAGTCGCATCTCGCATATAGTAAAGGAAGGGCATGGGGGGATATAAGACGGAAACACAATGATCATAGGGAGGGCTTGGATCTGTAAACTTTGAGGGAATCTATCTAGTGGTCTCTAAGTGCCTTCAATTCTATTCAGACCTCCTCTCTCCTTAGAACAAAATGATATCGGATCAAGCTTAGCAACAAGAAATATAGATAGCGCATGAAATTAAATTACTTCATACGAAAGATGTGTATGTTTTGTGTCTTCCTGCATCAATGTGTATGATTTGTACCTTCATGCATTCATGTGTATACTTCATGTTTTCATGCATCAATGTGTATGCTTTGTTTATTCATGCATTAGTGTGTATGCTTCATGTACTTCGTGTCTTCACATATTCATGCATATGTTTTCAAGTGTATACTATATGTATGATTCTATTTGGTTTATCTAGAATAAATTAAGAGAGATGAATTTGAGGCATGCTATCATATGGACATGGTTTTGGGAAAACTCAAATAGGCAACATTATGAGATGGTCTAAATTCATTTTTCTAGAAAATGGGAGAAATCATGTCTGGAGCTCAATTGTCAATCTCTATTATTAAATCATAAGTAGAAAATATATAGTTGCTTGAGGACAAGAAAAGTTGGGAGGGATAGACTGTCATGCCCCATTATATATATATATATATATATATATATATATATATATATATATATATATATATATATATATATATATATATATATATATATATATATATATATATATATATATATATATAATTTGATGCATATATGAATACATGATTAATTTCTTAACTAATTCCTTAGATAAATAAATATGTTGTCAGTGAACAATTATATAAATAATGTTAGTAATAATCAATACTAATAAATAACCAAATAATGATTAATAAATAATGTTGTTAATAAGTTAATTAAGATGAGTAAATATTAACTGTATATCATATACATAATGAATATTCATTAATAATAAATATAACATTTATTACTAGCAAATATATAAATAAAACAATTAATGTATTCATCGCTACTCAATGCTAGTAAATATATTATCATTAACAATATTAACAAATATATAAATGAAACAAACCATAACAATTCAAAACAAAGATAGTTCAAACAACCAACATCGTGTATTAATCGGCAAACATAAACCAACGACTAAACATAAACTAACAACTAATCATAAACTAGTGACCAGTATTTTTGAATGGTCACGTCTGCAGAGATGAATCATCAGTAGAGGAGATATAAATAGGCAGTAGTTCCATTCAATAAACCACCGAACAAGGAAGGGACTATGAAACAAAAGGAAATGAAATATATTACATGACTGGCAAGCATCGTATTACAAGAAATGATGTTGTAACAGAACTATGAGTTAAACACAAAATTACAGAATCATATATCTGAATTCTATTAGGGATAGGGATATAAATATATTAATTACTGTTACAAGAAAGAGATCGAAGGATCATTAAAAAAAAGAGAGATATTATATAAAGGAAATTACAAGTATGTGGACAGATTGATAAATTTGTCTGGCAACAAGTCTAACAGCAGAAGTCTATTATTAATAATTAATCAGAATCATTTATAGTATATTAAATTTATACATTGTAATATATATATATATATAGACACACACACACTTTCTAATTTGTCAGATTGTCAGACTGGAAGGAAGGAATATAAGGATGTCTTCAAAGAGAGAATGTGTAAATCCCGCCAATAGCTTCTGTCCCAAAATAGGGTGGGGGTCAGCGTCCCTATAGTTTGGGCTTGGACCTGTAAACCTTGAGGGAGCCTATTGGGAATGGTCTCTAAGTGCCTCGGTCACATCCTAAAGTCTTCCTAACCAATTAGACATGGTAATAAGTTGGACATGGGACCATCAATATAGTCATAAGAGGAAATATAAATTCTATTTAAATTATCATTCCATTTAATTAAGTTGAAATACTAAATAGATCTATACGAATTACAAGCATGATGAGTAGACTAGTGAGATCCAAGGTTACAAACTAACAAAAAACATTACAACATTTCTCTTGTTAGGACTAGGTTCATTTGCTTGGTAAAGACATTTTCTTTAGATTTTAGACAATATACAACATCTAATCAAGTGTCCATTCATTGGTATAAACTTAAAGGATGAGATGTCTTTTGATGCCATCTCATCAAATGTTTGTCAAGTAGTGTTTGGAATAATTTATCTCTATTAGAAAGATGACCCATTATATAGAAAGAAAAATAGTATAGGCTATGGTTAAAGGAGGTCCATAACATATGATCAAGATTTGTGAGAAAAAATCTGAAGTTGTTTTGATAATTTCAATACAACCAAAAGACTTATCAATGCTAGCAATTAGTTTTCATTTTTAAGGGGTAATAAATTAGAGAAGGTTGTTTAGGTAAAAAAAAATTTATTCTTGAACTATATATATTAGGAAAAAAATTAAAGTGTTATCTATATTAGTACATATATCAATTTAGTAGTCTATTTGAGGAGCTAAAATTTCTACTTTGAAATGCACAATTAAGTGTGGACCCAAATTGCTACTTAATTGTAAGCTTCTTAAAATAAGCATATACCATAAAATTATATCAAGAGATATTGACATTAAGAATCAAGTAATAGACTTTTCATACCTAGCACTTCTCTAGATATTGTTATGTCATAATAGTGATGGTATTGAAGAGGATAGAATATGTGTACTTGTGGACATAGAGTATTGAACAAGATAAAAAAAATGAAAACGTGTATCAACTACCCTAGACTCTAAATTGATGTTTTTTTAATAGTTGGAACATGATAAATAATTCATAAAATTTGATCTTGAGTCTAGTTAGTTTTCCTATTTTTCCTACTTTTATCTACTTCTTATATATTTTTATAAGTTGTGTTTTTATATATTCTTGGATTTAAGCAATAAGTATCATGACAATTTTCTATTAAAACATTTGAGAAACTACTATAAAATATTTAAAGATTAATTAAAGTATTTAATTGGTTTATCTTTCACAAATTTTTAAAATTCTTAATAGATTAAAAACTAACAAATTTAAAAAATAAACAAAAGTAAATTACTTAAATCTCTTTTAAAATCTCAAATTGAATTCTAATTTGTATATCTTAAAAAAATTCAAATAATATTTTTTGAAATGTGTATATTCAAACTGTAGACCATAATAAATGATAAAATAGATTTTTATTTATTTTTTCAAGAGGGGTGAACACTTTGACGGAGAGATATGAACCAGTGAGGCCACAAATGGGAGACCTTTTCCTAATAGAAATTGAACCTTAATGACAAGAACAACAACAACTTCACCATCACAACATGTCAATGTTTGTGATAGAATAGTAAATTTTTAAATAAATATATAAAAATATATAACCAGTCCTTACAACTTGGAATACAAGTTGCAACTTATTCTCATGAACATATATTTATTTGCATAAAATAAACTAAATAGGGCTCCACATAAAGAGGAACTAAAAGTTACTAATTAATTTTTAATTAATTTTTGTGCAAACGCGTGCCTTCTTCCAAACTTTCCCTGGTCTGCAAAAGTACCCTTTTTGGGGAGCACAATGTTTGTCCTCTCTACACTTGCAAAGCATGTCCAATGCACACCCATCTCTAAAAACCTCTAAACTTCCTCCTCTAATCCCAAATAGACTATCTGTCCAGTCATTAGAAAACACTCCAGATGGATCAAATTTGTTCTTCACCTCCAAGAACTTTTCCAAATTGGTTGTCTTCTTAGCTAGTCCTTGAAACAAGTAACCCCCTGATTTACCCCAATGCAATACGCCACCATGCTTCTCAATTATCATTTGTTCAATCTCTTCATAGACATCGTCATTCCACTTGGGTGTGCCAGTGTCCCTTGACCTATAATTCATCATATCCAATGTTACGAGATCATCCTTAGGTCCCAAATATGCCTCTGATTTCTTTATAGAACGCATAAATACTCCAGACATGTCACACAACTTCTTAGGATTCAAATCCCTGATCCTCTTCACATCCTTTATTACTTCAGTCAAATTAGACACAGACACTCTTAGTTCTGCACCAAAGTATAAGGTAGTGTATATGCGTCGATCCCAAGAACAGACGGTATCATTTTTATCTAAAATTGACGTCGGAGTGCAAGTCATTGAGTAGTTTCCTGATTGGCACCCACCAGCTGTTTGCATGTGGTGATTGAATCCTATTACTGGGTACCCTGTAAAGCTCTTTCCATCATTTAAATAACCACTACCATTAATTGCCAGATCAAGTGTATCATTTATGAGTCCACTGCATATAGCTTCAACGTCTGCTTTATCTTGGATTGCTTCATCTACATGATAAGATCATATAATTAGATGCAGAATGCACACAAAAGCACCTTAAGAAAAAATATTATATATAAATTTGTGATGAGAATATTAAGTTGAGAAAAAGTCAAAGTAAAAAATGTTAAAAAACAAAAAGATTTTTTATTTATTAAAACAATTTAAAACTAAAAAAATATTACAATGTAGGGCAGTAAAGAGACTCTGCTCAATATCAATAACAATAACAATTGTCCATCAACATAGTAGTAAGAAGTACTGAACAGCAGTAGGGAAAAGACACTAAGCACAACTACAGAACAATGCGAGCAAAGCTGATTAACAACCATGCAATACACAATAGCAGCTGAAAATAGACTTCGCACTAAACACAACTATAGAAAAATATGAACAAGCTGATTAACAGCCATGCAATACACAATAGAAGCTGAAAATAGACCTGACATTGAACACAAGTACAGAACAAAGCGGATTAACAGCCACGCAATGCACAATAGCAGCTGAAAATAGACTTCGCACTAAAATGCAATCATAGAGCAATATGAACAACGTTGATTAACAGCCATGTAATACACAATTAAAGCTGAAAATAGACCTCACATTGAACACAAGTACAAAACAAAACTGGTTAACAGCCGCACAATGCACAATAGCAGCTGAAAATAGACTTCGCACTAAACGCAACTATAGAACAATATGAACAATGCTGATTAACAGCCATGCAATACACAATAAAAGCTGAAAATAGACCTCACATTGAACACAAGAACAGAACAAAGCTGATTAACAGCCGCACAATGCACGATAGCAGCTGAAAATCTCACAAAATCCATAATAGCAGCTGAAAATAGACCTCACATTGAACACAACTACAGAATAATGTGAACGAGGTTGATTAACAGCCACGCAATACACAGTAGCAGTTCAAAATAGACCTAAGACTAAAAACAGCTAGTGAACAATATGAACAAAGCTAATTAACAGCCACGCATTACACAATAGCAGCTGAAAATAGACCTCAAATAGTAGCTGATAAATAAACCTCTAAAATAAACAAAATCTTGACAAATGAGGGGTGCCCTAAGTTTCTGAATGTTTAACACTTTTAATCTAAAAGTCAGTACTTAATGAATATGATTTAAACCGTTCCCAAACTAAAAACTTACAATCAAAATTTAAAATAGTTTATAAAAACAAAAGTTAACCCGTGCAATGATATGAAATGAGAAAACCTAATCATTATTTTAAATTAAGTGTTTGGTTTGAACTTGCGTTAGAAAACTACTACTTTCTCATTGCTACTTATTTGGAAAACATCAAAGACATTCAAGAAGGGCATACTAGTTTGTTGAGTGAATGAACATTGTACTCACAGTGAACCGCTTTTGTCTCGATCTCATCTACTGTGCTGGCGCTCCCAATAATATAGTTGAAGCCCTCTCCTGGAACACTAACAGGAACTCGATCGATGGGAATATAAACCGCAATCCCATGTGAGGGAATCCAATTTATATCCGCAAATTCATGAGCTCTCAGAAAACTCTCAGCCTGATTCTCCAGATCACGATCATCCCTCACCATAGGCGAAACGGATCGCTTGTACATTGCCTCCAAAGCAAACGTCACTTCAGAAATCGCTCCAAGAACACCCAGAGACAATCTTGCAGCATTCAATTCCTCATCAGCTTCACTCAAGCTGATCACCTTTGAATAGCCCTCGGAGGGAGAAGCAGGAACGACTAATCTCATCCCAACCACGTACTCATAAACGCCACTGCCTTTTCCGACGAAGCCGCTGTCATGGGCACCGGTGGAAATAACGCCGCCGGCGGAGACGCCGTTCCAGTAAGTCATGGCGTTCAGAGCCAATCCTTCTTTGGCGGCGGCCTCCAAAACGTCGCCCATCAGCGCTCCAGCCTGAACCCTAATTGTCATGGCGGTCTTATTCACTTCAAGAATAGAGGCGTAACTATGGGTGGATATCATCAGACCGCCGCTTCCCACGCACACCAGTTTGGGCTCACTGTGAGACAGTTTGCTCACAACTCTGATTTTTTGCTTGTTTTTCACCGCATTCGCCACAGCCGCCAGAAGCTCTGCTTCTGTCGTCGGCCATGCAGAATTCTGGGCGTTGCAAGGCACACGATCGTCCCAAATTCCTTGGTAGTTGAAGACGTCGCATGAGTTGTTTTGGCATCGAATTGCAGGCGGCGGCTCGCATGTTGCCAGAGCAGCTGATGTTATTGAAAAGTGCAGCGACAGAGACATACACAAGCCCAGGAAAACGATGGATGTGGCCATGATCGCAACAGATGCAGGATTTGGGATTTGCTTCTGATGTTTTTGTTGTTTGTTGTCTGTGTCTCAGAGTGTATAAATAAGGTATCGGTGACCGTGTGAGTGACGTTAGAGGGTATTATTAACAATCAAAATTTTGGACCTTTCGTTCACAAAACGTCCCCAGTGCGGAAAAATGATCACAGAAATGAATAAAAATCACACGGAACTGTCCACAACTTGAATTTGGAAAACTTTTTAATGGAAGATTTCTGAGATGGTGAACTCTTGATGGATGCACAGCACGCCATCGATTGTTTCAAACACGTGCGGCCAGTGATGGGTATTTGCTGCACGGTAATTTGCTACACGGTAAACTAAAGTTAACGTCTTGCATGAAGACAAGGAAAATTGCGTATTTATTCTGCAATAGGGAAGAATTATTTCACGTTACTTGCCAAGAACTCGTCAAAAAAACATTACAATTTACAGTTGACTGCACCAATATTAAATTCATTATTTTAATATATATTAATGACTTGAGTTTTGTAGGAATTCATTGGTTGAGAGACGAGGATGGTTGGTTTACTTAATAGTCATGATGCAATCCTCATTCACAGTGAATGTCAGCTTTATCCCTAGTTAGTTCAATCGTGAAGCCTTTCCTTATAGATACAACTAATTTTTTTATATTTTTTTTAACAAAAGATTTAAACATTATTATAGCTTATAGACCATTTCTCGTGAGATTCTATATTTCTTATATTTTATATAAATATAATAGATCATTTATTATGAAATTTTATATGTCTTATATTTTTATATATAATATATTAATATGAATATTTATCTATTATGAAATTCTATACTGTCATATTTTTAAATATAATATATTAATATAAAGACTCTTGATTTCATTAATATTAAACTAATATTTATATAATATATTAATGAACAACTATTAATAGGAATTCAATTTTTAACAGTGAGAATGGTTGGTTTACTTGATGGTCATGACAATGTTCTTTCTTACTTAATCACAATGACTTTTTCAATACCACCTATTTTAGAGTATTACTATATATTTCCTATTGACTCAACCATAAAGACTTTCTTTTATAATAATATCTAATTACTTTGTTATTATTTTTACAAAAGTTTCAAAAAGTATTATAGCTTGTAGATCATTTCTTGTGAAACTCCAAACTTTTTATATTTGTATATAATATATTAATATAAAGATTAAAATATGAAGATTTGTGTCTTCACTAATATTTATATAATATATTAATGAGTAGAGATTTATAGGAATTCATTTTCTAGAAGTGAGAATGGTTGGTTTAATTGATGGTCATGACAATGTTCTTTCTTACTTAATCACAATAACTTTTTCAATATTTCATATTTTAGAGTATTACTCTATTTTCCATTGACTCCACCATAAAGACATTTTTTAATAATTACATCTAAGTATTTTGATGTCATTTTTAAGAAAAAGTTTCAAAAAGTATTATAACCTATAGATCATTTATTCATACTTCTTATATTTTTATACAATATATTAAATGAAGACTCATGACTTCATTAACAATAAATTAATATTTATATAACATATTAATGAGTAGAGATTTTTAGGAATTCATTTTTCCAGAAGTGAGAATGCTTGGTTTACTTGATGATCATGACAATGTTATTTCTTACTTAATCACAATGACTTTTTCAATATCACCTATTTTGGATTATTACTCTATTTCCCTTTGACTCAATCATAATGACATTTTTTTATAATTGTATCTAATTACTTTATTATCATTTTTACAAAAGTTTCAAAAAGTATTATAGACTCTAGATCATTTTTTATGAAACTCCATACTCCTTATATTTTGATATAATATATTAATAACAAGACTCAAATGTGAAGATACATAACTTCATTAATATTAAATTAATATTTAAATAACATCATAATAGGTAGATATTTGTAGAAATTTTTTCTAGAAGTGAGAATGGTCGGTTTACTTGATAGTCATGGCAATGTTCTTTCTTACTTAATCATGATGACTTTTTCAATGTCATCTATTTTAGAGTATTACTCTATCTCCTATTGACTCAATCATCAAGACTTTCCTTATAATTACATCTAATTATTTTCCTATTCTTTTTACAGAAAAGTAGCATAACCTATAGATCATTTGTTATGAAGCTCATACTTCTTATATTTTTATATATTGGTGTTTTCATAGTATTTAATTACACATGTAGCTAGTCAATTTTTCAGCCTTACTAATTTATTCATAATAGTCATAAGAACCCATCTCACATGAGTGCAATTGGTCCACTTGGAACTCAATCCAACACGTATCTTTAGAAAGCATAAATATTTCACTTGACATGTTCATTCATCTAAATGATGCTCACAAATATCTTATGACTTTATTAATATTAAATTATTATTTACAATATATAATTAATTAATAAAGATTTATAAGAATTCAATGTTTTAGAAATGGATTGTTGGATTACTCAATAGTCGTGGCAATGTTCATTCTTACTTAATCATGGTGAATTTTTATAATATTACATATATTAGAGTATTAATCTATCTCCAATTGACTCAACCATGAATTATTTCCTTATAGTTGCATCCAATTATTTTTCTATCCTTTTTACAATATATTTAAAATGTATTGTAGCTTATGGATCTATAATATCCAAAAAAAAAACACTTAAAAATACAAAACAATCATATCTAACATATACAAACTTGACTAAAATCAAATCATTTTTTTAATCATCAACTTACTGCATCATTAGCTAGAAATCAAGTTAACAATCAATCAATTTAGAAAAATAAGATATTACATGTTTAATTAAAAAAACATGATATACCATTTCTTAACCAAGTTTCTTTTGCATTTACCCACAATATATTTACCTCATCTCCAATATTTGTACCTACAAGATGTCTATACAACTAGATGTACACCACAAGATCAAATTGAAAATTACTTATATGATCATTAAGTCAAGTCCATCATTACTTTAGGTAAATGAAATAGACAAGGAATGATTACTAGGTTTGCAAACAGGAGTATAGTGTCCATAACATTAGGAAGAAATAATGAAATTCAATACAATTCTTAGAAGGACAAGATCTAATGGATAGATATATGCATTGGGGTGTCGTCTATGATGACCTTGTCTATGTACATGACTAGAGGCTTTGCAGTTCAACTTTCCTGTCTTAAATTGGCACACCCTTAGTTTAACTAACAACTTGAAATTAGTTCCATCAACCCAATATCATTAGACATACAAAAATAAGAGAATCATTATAACAAGAATGAGGATCATCATTGAGTACACAACTATAAGATTTTTTTAAAAGACCTGGCTATTTATTTACAATACTAAGTAGTTGTTGGGATAGCATGAGGTATTTGAATATAGAACAATAAAAAGGAGCTAATGAATAGCAACTTTATAACTTATAAGGATATAAAAAAATGAATATCAATATCAACTCATAAACCATGAAAAGAAATTATCCAAGACTAAAATGATAACCAAGGTTATAATGCACTAATCATAATATAAAATACCAATTGGAACTTACCTATACAAATAATAACCATGTAAAAATCAATTTAATGACTAAACAGAACACTCAATTATAAATACTCAACATTTTAAAGAAAATCACATTGTGACTACTAGTGAGTTGTTTACATATAATTATATATCACATTAAATTTCACTTTGATTTCATCACTTAAAGGACAACGACAACTTAAAACTAATTTTAAAGGAGGAGGTTAACCATTTCTACTTCTTGAATTTTAAGATCAACCAACTCAATATGAAATAATGTAAGTAACTGGAATAGGTTTGGTCTTAAATTTGAACATGTTACCTCCCAAATAAATTGATAACTTATACAACCTTTAGACTAAATTAATTACCATCTTGCTAACTTATATTCATGTAGAGATAATCATAATTCTAAGAATAGAATTAACTTTCACTAATTCAATTGTTTTATTATTCAAATGTTTAAAAAAGAAAAAGTAAGAACAATAAAGCATTCAAGGCAGTTTGAGTTTCTATAGCAAGATCATATGTTAAGTGTCTACAATACTAAAATTGGAATACCTTGATTTCTAACCTTGTGTATTTGCAATAGTTGAGTTTAAGTCATGTCTTTTATCAGTTCTTCCTTAATTGGCAAAATTCTCCTAAGACTTATATTTATATATAAAGCATATTTAACTTACATTTTAATATTAAGATTACATTTGTAGAACATCATCTTGAATTAATTAAGGTATTAGAATTATTTGATTTTAGAAAAAATAAAAAAAATAATATCTACAATATTCAAAAAATATGTTGTCACATACTTTTTTTTTAATCACTCAAAATGTTTAATTTAGTTTGTGTGTATAAGATGTACTAATCATTATATTCCATATCTTATAAATACTCAAAGATTTGTCTTCTAATTTTAGGAAATAACTCCAATCAAAATTCATACGTTTCCTACATAACCAAGGGATGTAAATAAATTTGATTATCTTTATCCTGCAAAAGTCGCTACAAGAAAAGACCAAGATAGGACGAGCTTTAGCACAATGACTAGGACAGACCACAATTAACTCTACACTGATGCAAATTTAAGGATTAACTCACAATAAATGGACTGCCACTAAGAGATTAATTACAAGCTTTTGTCAGTTGATACAAATAATAATTACAGTAGCCCATTGTTATAAAAATCCCAATTTCACTTCTGAAAGTCTGAATGGGAATCCCAAAAGTGAGCAAAAATTGAAGTGGGTGTCTCTACGACTATAATTGTCTTACTAATGCAAATGAAATCTGTGTTGGGGTGACAAATGGGCTTAGTCCATGCCAACACAAGGTTGTGCGATTTTCTTCAATGTTGACAAAATAAATTCACTAAATGGCTTGAATGTGCCTTCCTCATCACTATCATGAGTTCAAAATGTCCCCTACTCTGCTGTAATTAGTAGGAATACACGCCCGAAACTGGAAAAGTCCACAGGAAGCCGGAAAAATCTACTGAAAATTGCTGTTTTAATTTTTGAATGTGCTTAGAGGAAGGAGGAACACCATTCCTACAACACTCCCCACCATGCTCACTCCGTACTGTAAGCATGGTATTTAGTTCTATTACATTGTTTAGTATAGGCGATACAGTTATAGACAGCAGTTATCACAATTACAGGCATTTTCTGGTAGTTCATAAATAATACATGTTAAGTAATATAGTAAGTCCAGAGAATATCAGTCAATTCTCAATGTTTAATACTTTTAGCCTGAAAATCAGAACTCAATATGTATGATTTAAATCATTTCACATTTTCCTTTATTTTAACATGTTCCAAGTACATCAAATACATCAATCAATAAGCTTTTGCCTTGCTCTCTTCTTCGTATGGTATTAGAGTCATTATGGTTCTTCAATAGATTTTCATCATGCATAGATTTAGAGCAACGAAGGATCCTATGGAAGGTTGAATTGTTGAAGAGCCATGAAGATGTGGCGGTTTAGATTTGTGTAGGTTGAGCCAGATAAATGTTGAATGACATCAATAGGCATTTGTTTTGACTGCTGAATCATTCCACTTATTTGGTGCAGCGCCTACATTTGGTGATGGTTGAGCAACGTCTATGATAAGGATTTTTTAAGAAGAAAAGACATGAATTCATGACGCAGGGGGAGGGTAGATACAAGCAGAATCAAGCAGAATTGAGGCCACTTGAATCCACAACAAGCCCTTGCTCAAAGTTACCCAACAGAAGCAATATAATATCACATGAAATCAATGGAAACACAATGGATATGAGACAATCAACTGGCAGCAACAAAAGAGAATTATATTATTTCTTTCAACATGCCCGGCTGTGAGGCCTTCCAGGTTTCAACCTTATACAATGAGAATTATGAATTCAGAATTACAGCTTGCATCCTATCTTTTTCTCCAATGATGTATCTTGATAATCCTTCCTATATCTCACCCATGATGCTCTACTACATCAATCTAGACCCCTTATATAGCCAGCTAAGCCACAGGTCGGCCAGTCAGGCATTTAATTATAATACAGGTCCAGTCTCAAGATTTAAACCAAAACTAATGCTAGAATGAATATAAATTGATGCACCTTTGAATTTAGGTCCTAAATTGACCCAAGAACATGCTTTTAAGTGTGCAAGGTCCCATATGAGCACACAGAACATCGCAAGAAGAAACACCACACATTTCACCCAAAAACTAGCAGGAAATAGGTCTTGAGGCAAAATAGGCATAACTTTTTACTCATAATGAATTGGAGTTTGCGCTCTTCGGGAATGATATTAATTTAGGTCCCCTTTAATCCCTTAAGTGTGAAAAATAATATTTCTTAGGGATCAAGAGAACCAACATGAACAATCAGCACCAAAACTACAGGAAAACACTGTTCCGACGGCAAGGAAAATAGCTGTAACTTTGAAACAGTCCATCCAAACTTGATGTGCTCATAGGAGAAGGTTCCCAAATAGGTCCCCAACATGATGTAAGCTTAACACACCATGAAACTATCAAATGCAAATATTATAAAGAAAACTACAGCAAATAGGTACAGAAAGCAGAAAATGTTTTTGGTTGATGCAAGATTGCCAAAGACCCAAGATGCTCCTGCATCAGACACCTAGGGTAAATAAAGAACTGATGTCCACATCAGGAACTACTCATACTCTGACCTGAATCATAAAGATCCAACTTAGCTTGTGTAATCCATGAACTATCCTCAACTGGCTTGTCTTTCCACTAAACTAGATATTCCATGTACTCTTTTCCTCTTGTACTCTTGCCAACTTTGCTATTCAAGATCTTTTCAATGATTTCGCTATTCTTCGTAGGATAGTCTGGATCATCTTCTATCTCATCATTTGATTCAAAGTACTCAAATATATCAACAATGTTGAATATAGGTGATATATCCATGTCCTCTGGCAATTCTACTTCATAAGCATTTCCATTGTCAAACTTCTTCAGAATCTTACAAGATCCAAACTTCTTCATTTTTCAGCTTGTTGTAGGTACCAACTAGAAATCTATTCTTCTTCAAATGAATCATAACCTCATCTCCAACTTGAAAAGATTTATGTCTCCTTCTCTTGTCTGCTCTTTGTTTATATTTTAGATTACTGTCTTGCAAATATTTTTTAACTTCATCATGTAAAGTTCTCATGTATTCTGTGAAATGATCATCTTCAGCACTTCTTCTGATCTTAGTAGGTAAATCTCTCAGCTCTGTGGTTCCCTTAGGATGAAATCCATTAACAATCTCAAATGGTGTCTTCTTAGTGCTTCTATTCACTGAATTATTATATGCAAACTCTGCTTGTGCCAAAATCAAATCCCAATTAGCAGGTTTCTCTCCAACTAAATATCTCAAGAAGTTTCCCAAACTTCTGTTCACAGCTTCAGTCTGTCCATCTGTCTGAGGGTGAAATGTAGAACTAAACTTCAAATCAGTATTCATCTTCATCCAAAGTGTCCTCTAAAAATAACCAGTAAACTTAGTATCTCTATCTAAAACAATAGATTTAGGCAAACCATGCAATCTTACCACTTCCTTGAAGAATAATTCAGCTACATGCAATGCATCAGATGTCTTCTTACAAGGTATGAAATGAGCCATCTTAAAAAATCTATCAACCACTACCAAAATAGAATCATTACCTCTTTGAGTTCTAGGCAATCCAAGAACAAAGTCCATACTCACATCTTCCCAAGGTCTATCAGGTACAAGCAAAGGTGTATACAATCCCGAATTCTGACTAGTTCCTTTTGCTATTTGGAAAATTCTACAACCTCTAACCATTCTCTGTACATCTCTATAAATTTGTGGCCAAAAGTATCTTTCTAAAATCAAATTCACTGTCTTATCAATCCCAAAATGTCCAACAAGTCCACCACTATGTTTCTCCTTCATTATGTTCTCTCTCATAGATCCTCTAGGTATGCACAACTGAACTCCTTTAAACAACATGTCTTCTTGAATGAAATAATCAGACCACTTATCACTCACTATATGTTCTTTACAAGCTCTCCAAGGCTCTGAAAAATCAATGTCAGCCTCATACAAATACTTCAAATCATCAAAACCAAGTACTTCAACTCTCATTTCTGTCAGCAAATTTCTTCTTTTGCTCAAGGCATCAGCAACCTTATTTGACTATCCGCTCTTATGCTTCAATGAAAAGGAAAAATTCTACAAGAACTCAACCCACTTCATATGTCTCTGATTTAACTTATTCTGACTTCCCAAATACTGCAAAGCTTTATGGTCAGTATACAACATAAAATCTTTAGGCATCAAATAATGTCTCCACTTCTTCAAAGCTTGAATAATAGCATAGAATTCCTGGTCATAAACTGAATATTTTCTCTTAGCATCATTCAACTTTTCACTAAAGAAAGCTATAGGTTTTCCTTCTTGACTCAAAACAACTCCAATTGCACTACCACTAGCATCACATTCAACTTGAAAAACTTTATTAAAATCAGGCAAAGCAAGTGTAGGCAACTCTGCAATTCTTTGTTTCAATGTTTCAAAACTCCTTTGTGCTCCATGTGTCCATTTGAAATCCTTTTTATCTCCTCTCATAGTTTCAGTCATTACATTACAAATAGAACTAAAATTTCTGATGAACTTCCTATAAAAACTTGCCAATCCATGAAATGATCTTACCTCTCCAACATTCTCTGGTGTAGGCCAATCAAGTATACCTCTCACTTTCTTAGGATCCATCTTTAATCCATCAGCTGAAATTACAAAACCAAGGTACACAATATCTTCTTTCATAACTGAACATTTCTTCAAATTAATCAGCAACTTTTCTTCCTTCAATCTCTGCAATACTTGTCTGATATGTTCAAGATGTTCCTCTTTACTCTTACTGAATATCAAAATGTCATCAAGGTATACAATCAAAAACTTACCCAAGAATCTTTTCAGAACTTCATTCATCAGCCTCATAAAAGTACTAGGTGCATTAGTCAAACCAAAAGGCATAACCAACCATTCACACAAACTTTTAGTAGTCTTAAAAGTAGTTTTCTATTCATCCCCTTCTCTGATCCTTATCTGATGATATCCACTTTTCAAATCAATCTTTGTGAAATACTTTTCTCCACTTAAACTGTCCATTATTTCATCCATCCTAGGCAAAGGAAATTTGTACTTTACTGTTATCTTGTTTATAGCTCTAGAATCAGTGCACATTCTCCATTCTCTATTCTTTTTAGGTGCTAATATAGCAGGTACTGCGCAAGGACTTAGACTTTCCCTAATCAAACCTCTTTCAAGAAATTCTTGCACTTGTCTATTCAATTCAATTTTTTCATCAGGTGTCAACCTATGTGGTGCTTTATTAGGCAAACTAGCTCTAGGTATCAAATCCATACAATGACTTATACTTCTCATAGGTGGTAAACCATCAGGTACATTATCAGAAATGATGTCATAAAATTTATTTACTAAAGGCTTAACTTTAGGTGCATGTTCTAACTCATCTTGTTTCTCAAATTTTCTTGGAATAAAAGCAAAGTAAACATTTTGTTCTTTCATTTCTCTTGCAAAATTTTTACCATCAAGCAAACATACTCTGACTGTGGTACAGTGACTTTCATCAAACTTCTCTATCAAAGGCAACAACACTTGTTTCTTTCCATCCATCCAAATAGTATATTGATTCAATCTACCATCATACAAAGCTTTCCTATCATACTGCCAAGGTCTACCCAAAAGAATATGACAACAATCCACAGGCATAATATCACACAAGACTTCATCATGATAATTCCCAATTTTGAATTTAACAAGGCATTGTTCACTTACAAGTAGTTTATGTTCCTTCTGGATCCAAGCAATATGGTAAGGCTTAGGATGTTTCAATCTTTGCAATTATAATTTTCTAACCAGCTCTTCAGATGCAAAATTATCAGAACTTCCACTATCAACGATTACCTTGCAACATTTATCAACGATCTTACATTTGGTTCTGAACAAACTTTTCCTCAAAACAGGTTCCTCATCAGCTTCTTCATTCCACAAGATCCTTCTTAGCATCAAGTTCTCACCATGTTTAGGTTCATTAGACATTTCCTCAACTTCTTCACAAGCCAAATTATTTCTACCATTACCTCCAGTCTTCTTTCCAGAGTTAGTACATTCAAAAGCTCTATGTCCTTCTTCAACACATTTGTAACAAGTACCTTTAAACCAAGATTTCTCTTCCCTTCTACCATTATTGTTATTCCTAGAGTAACCAGTATAGCTACCTCTAGAGTAATTACCTCTTTTAGTAGGCTCATCTTTCCATCCTTTATCTTGCATTGAATTTTCAGATCTTCTACTTTCTCCATTAGATCTACCTCTACTTCTCTGAAATCTGCCACCCCTTCCTCTTTGTCTTTGATCATGTCTTTTTGTCAATCTTTCTTCAGCCTTCAAAGCAAATTGGTATCCTTCTTCCACACTATCAATCTTCACATAACTAATCTCATCTTGAATAGATGTCCTTAGGCCATTCAGATATCTAGCCACCTTCTCAACTTTATCATCCACATGTCCAGATCTGATATCCAATTTGTAAAATTCTTGAGTATATTCTTTCACACTCATGTCCTTTTGTCTCAGATTTTGCATCTTTCTCATCAGACTAACTTGCTAGTCAGCTAGAAGAAACTTCTTCTTCATCTTTCCAAGCATCTTCATCCATGTTTTGATCTTTTCTTTTCCTCTCTTCTGTCTCTCAGTTTGCAAATGATCCCACCAAAGAGATGCATGCCCTTTCAACTTCATGACTGCTATCTTAACCTTCTTATTATCAGGAGTACCTTCATACTCAAAGTATTTATCCATCTCAGAGATCCAATCCAAAAGTGTATCGGTCTCAAGTCTTCCATCATAGCAAGCAACTTCAACTACAAGTCTAGAGTTAGCCTTAGACAAAACTCTCAAAAGTCTTTCCTCATCTTGTTCAACTTTAGGTTTAGCATTAGGTGCTACTTCTTCTTCTTCATCACTAACATCTTCAAGATGTGCTCCTCTTCTCTGGGCTGTCTCTACAGCTTCAAGCCTAGTTGCAATTTTCATCAACATATCCATGATAGCATTATCATTTCCTCTACCACAAACCATCTTGACAATCAAGTTCCAGCAAGATCGTAACCTTCTACAAGTTATAGGTCAGATCTCAGATATACCACCCTACAACCAAATCCAATAAGGTTCTCCACGATCCAATCCACAAGAAAGAAAGAACTCTGATACCACTTGACACAAAGGGAGGGTAGATACAAGCAAAATTAAGCAGAATTGAGTCCACTTGAATCCACAACAAACCCTTGCTCAAAGTTACCCAATGAAAGCAATATAATATCACATGAAATCAATGGAAACACAATGGATATGAGACAATCAACTGGAAGCAACAATAGAGAATTATATTATTTCTTTCAACATGCTCGGCTGTGAGGCCTTCTGAGTTTCAGCCTTATACAATAAGAATTATGAATTTAGAATTATAGTTTGCATCCTAGCCTTTTCTCCAATGATGTATCTTGATAATCCTTCCTATACCACTTGACGTAGGGGGAGGGTAGATACAAGCAGAATCAAGTAGAATTGAGTCCACTTGAATCCACAATAAGCCCTTGCTCAAAGCTACTCAATGGAAGCAATATAATATCACATGAAATCAATGGAAACACAATGGATATGAAATAATCAACTAGTAGCAACAACAGAGAATTATATTATTTCTTTCAACATGCTCGGCTGTGAGGCCTTCCGAGTTTCGGCCTTATACAATGAGAATTATGAATTCAGAATTATAGCTTGCATCCTATCTTTTTCTCCAATGATGTATCTTGATAATCCTTCCTATATCTCACCCATGATGCTCTACTACATCAATCTAGACCCCTTATATAGCCAGCTAAGCCACAGGTCGGCCAGTCAGGCATTTAATTACAATACAAGTCCAGTCTCATGATTTAAACCAAAACTAATTCTAGAATGAATATAAATTGATGTACCTTTGGATTTAGGTCCTAACTTGACCCAAGAATATTCCTTTAAGTGTGAAAGGTCCCATATGAGCACACAGAACATCGCAAGAAGAAACACCACACATTTCACCCAAAAACTAGCAGGAAATAGGTCCTGAGGAAAAATAGGCATAACTTTTTACTCATAATGAATTGGAGTTTTTGCTCTTCGGGAATGATATTAATTTAGGTCCCCTTTAATCCCTTAAGTGTGAAAAATAATATTTCATAGGGATCAAGAGAACCAACATGAACAATCAGCACCAAAACTACAGGAAAACACTGTTCCGACAGCAAGGAAAATAGCTGTAACTTTGAAACAGTCCATCCAAACTTGATGTGCTCATAGGAGAAGGTTCCCAAATAGGTCCCCAACATGATGTAAGCTTAACACACCATGAAACTATCAAATGCAAATATTATAAAGAAAACTACAGCAAATAGGTACAGAAAGCAGAAAATGTTTTTGGTTGATGCAAGATTGCCAAAGACCCAAGATGCTCTTGCATCAATTCATGATAAAGAAAGGTGTTCAAAGAAGGTGAATCAAGATTGACAAGTGTCTTCATTGCTCAGGGCCTTCTGATTCATCAACTTGGGTAGACAAAAGAATTTGTTGTTTGTGGGTAAGGGACACTATGAAATAGGTGAAGAGGCATAAATAATTGGATCCACATCTAACAAGAAGCTCCTCATTTGATCATTTTTTTGTGCTTTTCCAGTTTTTTTTCTACCTCTATTGATGTAAGCATTGTAGGCACTACCTAAGGCACTATTTTTTAATTTAAAAGATAATTAATATTACATTTAAATTATGTTGTGGTATTGTTGTGGTCTTTTGATATCATATCTATTGTCATTCAAAAATGTTTTGGTAAGGGTGGCTCTTCTCTGATGGAGAGTAATAATTGATTTTGTATAATTTGAGTTGGGGTAAATTCCTCAACAAGTGGAGTATGCATGTTGTCAATTTGAAGGATTCTCCACACGCAATATTATGTTGTCAACATTTATTACAGCACATGGAGGTGTTAGACACATGTAAATTATCTGACTATCAAATTAGGTATTCAATTTTATTGAAACAAAAGTTAGTTTCCTTTTATCTTTCTCTCTTTTTTTATGATAGGGCATTTTCCTTATACAAATATTTATGTTAAGGATATGCCTATGTGAATTTGAAGAAACTATTTGGAATAGGGTTAATTTGGTTAGTATGAATCATTTACAAAATTAGTTTTAATTGATGTTCTATTCTTTGGAGTACTAAGGAGTCTAGTATTCAAGAAAATGAGAGAAGGCACATGCAAGGGAGCGATTTGTTTATGTAATAAAAAAGGGCATAAAAGAATCATATTCCTCTATTTTGCATTTATTGCTATCAAAAATCTCTCAAGAGTTCTCACTTGGCTAAAGGTTTGTAATAGAATTCATCTTATGTATGACAAGACAAAGAGAATAATCAAGGCCTCCAAAGAGTCACATTAGGCACCAAATGCATAAACTATAACATAGTCATTTTAGAGGTTAATGGCATCAAGGAATGAAGAATTTTCATCATCTCAAATTAGCTTCTCACTTTGAGATAATGCCTTGCATGAGAAGCGATTTTGGCTTTAGTTGTTTCTTTCTTTCTTTTTAGTTTTTTTTATGCTCATAGGTTTGAAGAATGCATATACTATGAAGCATAATTTTTCAAGACAAGTAAGGGGTTTGGTGTTAACTTAATATGGATTGTTTCCAAAAAAAATCATGCGACTTTGATCAATAATTATACCCTTACGAGGGTCAATAGACAACATGATGGAGCCTTATGTGTGTGAAGCCTAGTATCAATTGTTGTTTAATGATTTGGTGTTTGTGATTCAGGAGTTAAAGAGTAAGAACTTGAGAATTAAGCTAGGAACTACACCTTTACAAGGGTCACAAGGCATCTTGATGGAGGTCCCCCTAATTTTGGGTTTTCCTTCAAAGAAATGTCCCCTCAAAAATATGTATTTATTTATGTGACAAGAAAGTTTTATGATGTAAACCTTAAGGGAGGGGTCCTTTGGCTAGGAAAAACTTGAGTTTTAGGGGTACTTTTGCAAAATAAATATAAGGGAGGATGTTGGCATAATAATTAGTTCTATTGCATTGTTTAGTATAAGAAATGCAGATATATGTAGTAGCTATCACAATAGAAAACTTTTTATTTTTATTTTTTGGGTCAGTAATTTTTGTTGTTTATTTTTAGTAAATAAAAGGTTCCTTACATAATATATAATTTGAAAATAAAGACTCTAGTTGAAACACCCTACCCCATCTATCTAGTGATTAACTAGAAGAAACATATACATTTTCATATTAGTATCCACATGAAGCCCTAACTACACAACAATTTGCAATGACACCAAAATGGCACTCTTCCTCACCATCTGACACAAAACAAAATTCAAAGAAAATTTTCCACACATGTACAAATAGCTTCATAACAAAACAAAATTAGGCTTGAAACACAAATGAACATACAAAAACTTGGTGCATATTTGAAAATAGAACAAAAATCAAGAGTGATGAAATACCCCTGCTCAGCTCCAATGATTGCACCCCCATCCACAAACAATGTCACATCCATAACAACCCCAACCTCTTCCATCTCTCTAAGATGATTTTTCTCTCAAATAATTGGCCAATTTGAACTTGATTTGGCTCTTTTCCATCTACTCCTTGGCTATGTCGACTTTGACCACTAATTCCCATTCATGGACAGAGTCAACTATGTAGCCCCAATACTTTATGGCTTCTGATCTTTACTCAAATTTTTTGTTGAAACAAATGCACATGTTGAGGAAACCTTGGAACATCAATCCAATCCCCTCTAGTCATAATTAAATCATGTTTGGGTTCTACCAACACCAATATTTCATCAAGTCCAACTCTCCATTCTGCATGAACACGACACTCAAAAACCCTTTCCGCATAGGCTCTCAAACCAAATTCCAAACCCCAAGAACAAAATATGGAAGAAATATTTGCATTAATCTTGAACTTGAATTTTGACACTACAAATTCAATACAAATCAATGATCACACCAGAATGAGGAAGAATGGATCATCGGTTGCAAATAAAATTTTCAGACTCTCCTCAGAAATTGGTACCCAAAAAAAAATTTATTGTTTGGTGGCTTTGAAACTTAAGTATGCTTCCATTGTATAGAAATCACCTTGCTCTGTCAAGACCTCAACACAAAACTTGAAACATACCACATAAGTACTACCCTACAAGAAATTCCCTACCAAAAAATATATGCAAAGCTCTGGTTCATGTGAGAAGTCAACCCAAATCAATCATGCTATACCAACATACAATTTCATCGTGACCACCTTTTATTACCTACAGAAAAACCTCTGCCAAATTTATCCACCAAGGACACTTCTATTTTTAACAAGGAGTTTTCTAATCAATCACCCTTCCTATATATGTGGGATGCCTTAAAAAATTAAAAATTACAAAATTCATTCAAATTACATTGATCACCTTGTCAAGGTTCCACACTTCTGCATGCCCATTTTCAATTGCATTCATTGTCACATGTGAATCTCCATCCAAATGTAGTTGTTCAACTCATAATTTGGATACTAAATCAACCACTAATAAGGTCACTTGAGCTTCACCCTCATTATTTGTTCCCTCCAAAAGCTTATTTGTTTCTATTGCAAGGATGTTACCATTTGAATCCCTAACCACACACTTATCACCTAAAGAGTCTGGGTTGCCCTTAGACACTGCATCAAAATTTACTTTTACCTACCCATTACCCAACTTACTCCATTTCACCTCATTCCTACTCTTAAGGACAAGATGAACCCTTAACTTCCCATTAACAAGTGATACCTTGAGAAGTGGCCAATGTCTTTGAAGAAAGTTGTCTCCATAGGAAAAAGGGAATTTTCAAGGGTTTTACGAAGCAGTAGCAACATTTTAACCAACTCATAAATAGAATTCTCCATTCTCATGCATTTAATGTATCCAATGATTCAACTTTCACTTAAAAAATACATCAATTATATTATTTCCATATCCCCGGGATAATAATTGATGGAATAATTTTCCATATACAAGAGAAAGATAATTTGGAATTTGACACTCTCTAACTTTGAAATAATTCCTTGATTGTGTTTGGGCATACAAAGGAAAATTTTAACTTTTTCAAGACAAACTACCAACAAAAATAGGAGTACTTATAGTGCAATAAAAGATGGTCAATTCTTTCATTTTAATTCCTTCATAATACACACTCAAAAGGTCCACTATATTCATACCTCATTAATCTTTCACCTATGAGAATTATTTATTTAATTTCTACCAAGGAAAAGGCTCTTGCCTTCTGCAAATATTATTTGTTCCAACATAAATGGACCCTAGCCACTCCTCATCATCCATTTTTTCCTCCAATAATTTTTGCCCAATCTTCACTAAATATTCCCCTCACTTAGAGCCATACCAAATTAGTTCATATACATCCTTTGATAATAAAAAATTCAGCTCTGCAAAATTCACTCCAACTCTTGAGCATTTGTCTTAGATAAACCCAAATCTCTACTTGCCTTCCAATGTCATTACACAAAACCATTACATTTTTCTTTAATCATAAATTTGGCTAGCTTTGTGCCCTATTTTTCTTCAATAATTATATGCACCTCCCTGTTAAAATCTCCATCAATGAGAGCCAATTTCCCTTCCATGGAATCAACCCAAAAGTTTACAGTTGTCCCATCTCCAATCTTCTGTGTGAGGTGATTTGTAATGTTGTGTCTATAACCCATCATGAAATATCATATTTTAGAACCCCTCAAAGGCTCCAACATATTAAGATCCTCTTAATTAATTCCTTATCCAAGTATTTATGACATAAAATATTTAGCTAGTTGTGGTTTCATCTTTTGCACATCAGCCAAATAAGTTTATGCCCCATGACATTATTGAGTAAATGGAAATAGAAAAAATCATATTTTTGAGCATAAACAACTGACCTACAAAGGACAACCATCTAATTTTCCAACCATCTAACACACCATGCAAGAATCCACAAGTTTGAACCATAGGTTGGCCCTATTAACTCCAATAAATGAGGAGAGTCCTAAGAATTTACTAGGTAAAAAACCTCTTCTAACTCTAAGGATCTTGCAGATCTCCCTTTTCTTAGATGTGCACGTGTTAAAGAACACTTTATTTTTCTTCTAATTGACCATTTGACCTAAAACTGCACTATAATTTCTGAACATTTCCATTATACACCTCTCATCCCTAAGGGTATATTCAACCATGATAAGGGTGTCATCATAAAACTACTAATGTGAAATAATATCCAAACCATGTACAACCAAGATGCCTTTCCATATACCAACCATCTGCCTTTTATTTATTATTTTCCCAAAAACTCATCCATAATGATGAAGAGGGCCAACAATAGAGGATCACCCTAACAAATACCTCTTGTAGATTCAAAAAACCTTGAGGACTTCCATTGACAAGAACAAAGAAATGAGGAATACAAATACAAATCTTGATCGAGGTTGTCCAACATCCATCAAAACCAAAACTCTTACAAACTTGCAATAAAAAGGAATAGTCTGCACAATCATATGCCTTCCTTATATCCAAATTAACTAGCATCTTATCCATTTTAGCACTTCTAACAGAATGAATAGCCTCATGAGCTATGATTATTCCTTCCATAATGGACCTCCTAGGCACAAAACCACTTTATTCCTTAGATATGATGAACAACAATATACACTTTAATATATTAGCAATAACCTTGGAAATCACTTTGTAAGTAACATTACACAATGAAATGGGTTGAAAGTCATAAAAAGATTCAGCTTCAACCTTTTTTGGAATCAAGGCAATAAACATCTTATTGATATCTCTACACATATAAGATTTAGTTCTAGACTCCTCCACAACCTCCAACAAATCAAGCTTGTTTGTTTCCCACATCTTCTTAAAGAAACTGGTAGGAAAACTATATATCCCAAGGCCTTGTCCCTTACCAAAGAGAAAAGATCCACCTTAACTTCCACTAGATCCATTGGTTTAAGGAGGCACTCATTCTGACATCTAGTTATCAGCTTAAGGATAATTAAGGATACCTCACCATCCTAAATGATATTACTTGAACAGGATTGAAGAATCAAAGATAAGTATCATATGGCTTCCAAATAATTAATATCATCTAGGTATTGGATATAATAGTACCATTGCTACCCTCGATTTATGTAATTTTTTTTTAAAATCTCTTGGCTTTCATAGAAGAATGGAAGAACATTGGATTCCTATCACCAACTTTAAGCCAGATCTCCCTAGACTTTTGTTTCCAATATAACTCTTCTCAGGCCAGAACTTCAAAGTATTTTTTAATTAATTATTTTTCCTTTGAGAATTCAAAGTCCATTATTCCCTAATTGATAATTGTATTATTCAATTGCTCCAAATCACTTTAAATCCTTCTCTTCTCCCTAAAAATATCCTTAAAATTTATTGTATTTCATTCTTTGGTTCTTTTTTGATAAATTTCAATCTCTTAAAGAATTAAAAGGCTTTAGACCCCTACTCACTAGGTGCATTATTCCACCAATAGTCAATCAATAGGATCAAATTATTAATATCTAAACCACATGAATTCAAATTTGAAAGGGGATCTGGTGGGGGTGGAGTCATCTTGGAAATGAAGCTCCATAGGATAATGATCAGACCCTAAGAAAGGGAGAGTGTGGTATTGGAGTTGATGAGTAAAAAACCCACAGCTCCCAAGAACACCTACATGCAAAAACCTGTCACAAAAAGAGAGAGAAGCAAGAAGCTAGAGAGGCCTGAACAGATGGATCCATGAAAGATGAGACATTCTTGATGTACAAAAATAAAATATTCAATTCAATAAAATGAATATTTCTCGTTAAGATTATAAGAGAGATCAATCCTTATAAAAGGATATCAAAACCCTAAAAGGGTGAACAAACCTAGGTTGCATGATAATAATTAATAAAGAAATTAATTATTATATGCCTAAAGTTTAGCTTAAGTAGAAAGAGATAATAAGTAACTTAGTAACTAAATCAAACATGATTTAATTAATCAGTAAACACTTTATTACTCTAACACCCCCCCCCTTAAGATGAACTTTGTGAGAAGGTAAAAACCTAGAAAGAACAAACTAAAACAAATGGGTCCCAGCAACAAAAGGCCTAATCAAGTACCCAAGTACAAAAGAGAGTCTCTAAAAAATGGATAAATAGAGAAAACCACATGGGAAAAACTCTACTCCAAAAAGAGACAGACTAGTCTAAAGGACTAAAGAATCCTCCAAAAGTAGGAATGTTCCAAAAAATAGGAATAAGGATGAACATGTGTAGAACATCACTAAAGCAAGAAGTTGAAAACTCTATCAAGAAGTAACTATTGATCTAAAGATCCTCCACTGAAATATGACCAGGTAGAGAAGATCGTAATCTGTATGAGTGCCCTCAAATGACACTACTCAAATTAGGAGGAAAACAAAGGCAAACAACTGAAGTCAAAGATATAGAATATTGTAATCTACACGAGTGCCCTCAAATGACACTACTTGAATCAAGAGGACAACAAAGGAAAACACCTAAACTCAAAGATACAAATGGCATAAAAACACCAAAGTATGAAGATCTAATCAATCAAAGCTAGAAGAGTGCATCCAAAAATAGGAAAGAAAGAGTGTCCATATGGTAATGATCCATCTCATTGGAATGCATAGGTACCTAGCCACTACATCCACCTAGTACATAGAATCAAATACTAAATACATAGCTCACACTATCAAACCAAAGAAGAAATAGAACCAATAGTAGAAAAACCCCCATAATGCTAACAAGGGAGTAATGATAGGTACACTGAAAAGATCATCCAATATGAATTGCATGATACCAATAACATCGAAGGTGTAGAGAGAATACAAACACAAATAAAGATACCCAAGGCTAATATCATTGGATGAATAGTCACATGACAAAAGTAGATGACAAACAAAGGCAAACATAAAACCCCCCTGGCACTTTATAATGGAGTGTGAGTACATAGAACACAAACATGTGCAAGATCTCATACATGCAATAGAATGACACTTTATCTCAGTGCATGTGCATAAACGAATGCTACAAAAGTGAAATATACACTGCTCAAAGAAGAAAAAAGGCTGCTAAAACAAAAGAACAACCAAAGATGATCTATCCCTCAAAGGGAAGAGATTCCAGGACCTGAAACATCCAAGATATCTACCAGATTGAAAAAAAACAAGAATCTAAATAAAATATGCATGAAGTAGAATCTGGAAAATAACTTCCATCATTGGAAAGGTCTCAGAACAAGCTTTCCAATGATATATCATTTTCCCAAAATGGAGTTCGAATGCGCAAGATAGAGCTCCTGGAGTACAAAACTGAACATATAGCTTTGACAGTACAAAAAATTCCATCAAAAAAGAAAAATTAGAAATTCAAAACTTCATATTTTGATATAGCTTGGAACTAGCTTTCCAACGATATCTCCTTTGCCCAATTTCGATATCATATGCTCAAGTTATAAGCAAAAAAACCAACAGCTATACTGGAGGGCCCAAAAAGGGTGTGTAAAAAAGGGTTGATGTAGTGATGACATCAACAGAATACAGGCCTAAATTTGACAGTCATCTTCCTATCACCGAAAAATCCCAATAGGCCTCAGGGGCTAAAAAATTGGGCCCATGTTCGCCATATGACCAGGGGTTGAGGTTGCATCTTCTATGGGATTAAATTTGATGGCCAATTGGTCATCACTGCCCAAAAAAAAAAAAAAAATTTAAAAAAACTCACATGCGCTCCTTGGGATACATGCCAAGTATGCAAAAAAATTTGCCTCAGAATGCAACATCATCTAGATCGAATGTGCCTTATATAGATCTGGGGTTTTTGGTCATTGCAAGCTCAACAATGAGGTCTGTTTGAGCCAAAAATGCTCCAAAATATTAGTGACTGCCTTGAGATCTGTATTGGGGTCGGTTGCAAAAACATTTTTCCATAGATTCTAACTTTTTCCAAAATGGAAAAACTTTATATGGATCTAGAGGTTCTTGGGCATTGTGAACACAATCATGAGGTCTATTTGAAGCCAAGATGACCAGAAAGAGAGGTCCCCTAGATTCAATAGAAAAACCTCTAAAAATGTAGATCTAACAAACACGGCCAAATCTCTCAGGAAGAGGATAGAGGGAAACATATCTGAAGCTCTGATACCATATTGGAGTTGATGAGTAAAAAACCCACAGCTCCCAAGAACACTTGCATGCAAAAACCTGTCACAAAAAGAGAGAGAAGAAAGAAGCTAGAGAGGCCTGAATGCATGGATCCATGAAAGAGGAGACATTCTTGATGTGTGAAATTTTTTTTTTAATTCAATAAAATGAATGTCTCTCAATAAGATTACAAGATAGATCAATCCTTATAAAATGAGATCAAAACCCTATAAGCGTGAAAAAACCTAGGTTGCATGATAATAATTAATAAAGAAATTAATTATTATATGTCTTTTAGCTTAAGTGGAAAGAGATAATAAGTGACTTAGTAATTAAATCAAATATGATTTAATTAATCAAAAAACACTTTATTACTCTAACATGTGGGACTAAAAAATAGAGGGGCATTGTCTCCAATTTCTAGATATAGAGAAGCAATCCAATTTCTTCACAATATTGGAAAAACCTTTTTTCTTGTTAGTCCTTGTGAAAATGTTTGACCTTGGACATATCTCTTACATATTGTTACTAAACATAAAGGTCTATAAATTCATTTGGATCGATCCAATATTTCCACAGCCTCCTTGTTTGTCAGACAAAGATTTTGTACCATTTAAATTTCCCCCTCCCTCAAAATCAAGAGAGAAGAGTTTAGATCCTATATAAAAAATTTGAGTTGATCCATAGGAGATTAATTTGATTTGTATCATTTGACCCATAGATATTATAAAATAAAATGTCCTTTCCATTTCCACCTAATGGAACCTTAATCAACTGTCAGTTGGATCCCTTTCCAATCTCTACCACCTTTCCTACAGCAAGGTTCCAAAGAAAATCCAAACCACTTGCAGCACCCACATATTCAACAAACAACCTTTCCCATCTCTACTATATCCTTATCAAAGAATCAAAATCAACCTTTTCTAGTTTTGTTTCTTATAAAAGAATAAAATTTGGGTGCTCACATGATCAATACATTGCTTGAACATGCACCTTTTGTCAAAGGCATTACAACCTATGACATTCCATGATATACCCTTAATGATACTAGAGAAGGAAAAAACCCTTCCTAGAATGTATCTTGCTTTGGCCAATGGCACTACTAACCATTTCCAAGATGGACGTATTGGATTTACTCCCCCTCTTCTTGCATTCACCTATTTTTCCCTTCTTAGTCTTGGATTGAGATTGAATTACAATTATCTTATCCAACACATCCTCCTCATCCTCTATTTTCCAGCTGAAATATTCATTAGAGAGAGGCTCCTCAAACTCTAATCTTCTAACCACTTTGGGTGTGCCCAAAGGCTCATTTTCCTTAGCCTAAGAATGTACAATCCTAGCTCTACTAAACAGAACCCCACTCAAAATTTTTGTTGTGTTTTCATTATCTTTTGGTTGGCTCAAACCAATCCCTATTTCATTGGACATCATGTATGCATTAAAGAACTCATTCAAGTCTCTATCACCCTCCAAAGAGAAAACAATTTCCTTATCTATTGATCTGGGTACATTCTTCTAGAAATAATCCTTGGCAATCTCACAAATGAGCTCTCCTTCAAAGGTCTTTTGGTAGTACTTCATTTTTTCAAGGGAGCATCTAGTAGGTGAGATCATCATATCAACACCTTTGGTTCATTTCATAGGCACCTCAAAGTCAAAAATTAATAAGATGGGTGATGGTAGAGAGGTCTTAGTACCAAAAACATCTATCTAAATATATGCATCTCCTTTAGGGATATTTATCACTTTTGACAATTCTTCACAAATTGGCATGCATCTTTCTACACTGTTGGCCAATAATACCCCATCCTAATGATTTTCTTTGCCAAGGTAAAACCACTCAAGTGTGATCCACAAACACCCTTATAAAATTATTGCAAGATTGTTTTAGATTCTTCACTCTCTAAACGTCTGAGTAACATCTCGTCAACACCTTTATGATACAATGTATCGAATGTAAGGGTATAACACAAAGCTTGGCATATGAAATTTTCCTTTTGGTTACATCATTGATTCAAGAGTAAACTGTTGTCTTTTAGACCAAGTGTAAATAGGACGATACCAAGCACAGTCAGGACCCACAAGTAGGCATATGATTTAGGATTTAGGGTGGTCAAAAGTTTTACCAATTCTTCCACCAAGAATTCATATCTTGCATTATGATCAGGTACATGTAGAAGTGAAGCTAATGTAGCCATGGCATTTACTACTTTGTTCTCAACTCTTAGTATTTTCTAAAATATGATTGAATCACAAAATAGTTATTAAGATCATCAACCATCTTAGAAGGCATGAGTTTGTCATCTTTGGTTTGGTATTCATCATTTATTTCATTGATAACTAGTTGGAAATCTCCATATATTTGTAGTTTTTTAATTATCCGTCTTAAAGATATCTTTATTCTAATCACAAGTGCTTCATATTATGCTATTTTGTTGATGCATGGAAAAATTTTTTTGCAGGACTTTCTTGTTAATCACTATCCCAATACAGAGTAGATCTTTCCTAAATAATTGTTAATTACTGGTTATTGATAATCAAGATGTACTTTTCAATGCTCTGATACCAATTGTTAGAATAACTGAGAGGGGGTGAATCAGTTAATCACTGTCCCAATACAAAATGTATAATCCAAAAACTGATAATTGTTAGTGCTTCAAGAATAACTTAATCAAGTACCTCAAAGGATTATTCTTAATCACATAGCAATCTAGATTATTCTAGATTGTATGAGAATAACTTATTAACTTAATCTAGATTGTATCTTAATGATAATAAGTGATTAATTGAATCAGGAAGTTTATTCTAACAATTGGTTTCCTAAATTGTAGATCTTTCTTATTGAATAATTGTTAATTACTGGTTCCTAATTCACCCCCCTCTCAGTTATCCATCTTAAAGCTATCTTTAGTCTAATCACAAGTTCTTCATATTATGTTATTTTGTTGATGCATGGAAACAAAAGTTTGTAGGATTTATTGGGATAGTGATTAATTGATTCACCCCCCTCTCAGTTATTCTAACAATTTGTATCAGAGCGTTGGTTGCTTTGAATAGAGTTTAAAGGACTTCAGTAAAAAGATCTCAAAATGTATAAGAGGGAAGTGCCAAAGCTGAACAAAGAGAACTTCACAGTATGGTAGAGCTGGATGAAGTTGCACATATCTGGAATTAGGAATGTTGCACTAGAATTGATGGAGAATGGCTATATAGAACCGACACCAGGTCCCCTGACACTTGATCAACTGAAAGCCAGGCATGAAAACAATGGTACTATGATGGAACTTGCTACTACCTACACTGATGCTGAATTCAAAGATATTAAAAGTTGCACTACTGCAAAAGCTATGTGGGATAAACTTTCTCAAGTTTACAATTGAGATGCAAATGTTAAAAGGACTAGAGCAAGAGCTTAAGAGGTAGATTTGATGATATGAAGATGAAAGAAGGTAGTACATGCTATTTGAGCATCTGATGGAGTTATTAGTGAAGACACTATGGTAAGAAAAATTTTAAGAACCTTATTGCCGGTTTATGCAATCAGAATATCTGCAATTCATGAAAATAGATCAGCACCTAATAGCACACTCACTCTTGACAATCTAATTGGAAATCTTACAACATTTGAACTGGACAATTATGATAATAGTGTTATACCATCTATGGAATCCACTTTCATGTTTTCTTTGAAGATTGGTAAGTCTAGCAGGAACAATAATGATAGTGATAGTAATATCGATGATGAGCTTGATGAACTTCAAGCTCTTATGGCTAGAAGGTTGCCTAAAGTTAAAGGAAGGTATAGAGGTAAGCTACCTTTAGCATGCTTTAATTGTAAAGAGGTTGGCCACATCATTGCTAGATGTCCACATAAAAAAGATGATGATAGAACCAAAGACTGATCTGAAGGAAGCTATGAGGAGAAGATTCAATAGAGGCTACCGACACAACAGAGATAATCGAGACAACAATGACAAAGGGAAAAAGGTATGTTTCATAGCTGAAGATAATGAATCTGAATCTAATTCTGATGATAATGTATAAGTTGTATTTGTTGCTATGAAAGATGACTCGGAGGAAGAAGAAGAAAAACATGAAGAAATAGCACTAATCTCTAAATTTAACAAAAATGAAACATGGATCATAGACGGTGGTTGTACACATCACATGATTGGTGATGAGGACAAATTTGATAAACTCGAAGAATAAAATGGAGGATCAATTAAGATGGGTAATGACACACCCTATATGGTAAGAGTTAAAGGAACGTTGATGATAAATGATATGATAAAATGTGATAATTCTTATTGGGTAGATGGACTGAACTATAACTTGTTAAGTGTGGCACAGCTGAATAATTTAGGTCACCGAGTTGCTTTTGAGAGCAAGAAAGTGAAAATCTTTGATGATGGAGGAAGACTAGTTGCAACTGGAGCACAATCAAGAGGTAATCTATTTTATCTTGATACTGATGAGTCTTCTTGCTTGATGATGAAAAATGAAGATGCTTGGTTGTGGCATAAAAGGTTATGCCATGTGAACTTTGATAACATGATTAAGATCAATAAAAGGAAAAGAGTTAGAGGGCTACCTAACTTGTCAAAACTGGATCATGTTATGTGTCATGAATGTTAGAAGGGTAAGATGACTAAATCTAGTTTCAAAAGTAAGGATTACTCAACAAAGAAGATACTTGAGTTAGTTCATACCAACCTATGTGGTCCTATGAGAACTCAAAGTTATTATGGTGATAAATACTTTATTCTTTTTGTTGATGACTATTATGTTCTTGAAAGAAAAATTTGAAGCATTTAAGATGTTTAAGTGGTATAAAGCTAAGGTAGAAAAAGAGACTGGTAAAGAACTGAAATGCCTAAGATTTGATAGAGGAGGTGAATTTATCTTTGATGAATTTACTAATTTCTGTAATGAGCATGGTATTAAAAGATAGGTCTCAGCACCAAGGACACCTCAACAAAATGGCATTGTTGAAAGAAGGAATAGGTCAATAGTTGACTATGTGAGGACATTGATGCTGCAAAAGAATGTTGCTCAGACATACTAGAGGGAAGCTATCAATACATTAGTTTATGTGCTTAACTAAGTTCAACTAAAGGACACCAACAAGACACCCTATGAGTTGTGGTTTGGACACAAACCTACTGTAAGTTATTTCAAAAAATTTGGGAGTAAATGTATTATTCTGAAAGGTGAGAGAAATGGTAAATTTGACTCAAAAGGTGATGAAGGAATATTTCTAGGTTATTCCAGTAAAAGCAAAGCATATAAGTGTTTGAATAAAACTACTAATAAAATGATTGAAAACACTAATGTCTGAGTTGATGAGTTTGATGAAAAGAACATAGAGGAAAGTACAAAGGAATTGGAAGACTACAATCGATTTACTTACATTGAACAACTAGAGTATCTACTGAAGCTGCAGTCTATGACAACTGGTCTGCACGAAAACAACACCAAACAACAAGAAAGAGAAACCGATGAGTAGGATGGCCCTACCGAGCAAGAAAATGAACCTGCACAGGATGAAAAGGAAAGGAGAGATAGGATATTGGCAAGTTTTGTTAGAATACACCATCCTAAATCATAAATCATTAGAGACAAGCAAGCTGGCATGCAAACAAGGAGTAAAGCAAGACAAGGTACATGTCTAGTTTGTGATTATGAACTAAAAAATGTAAAAGTTGCATTAGAGAATGATGAATGGGTTAATGCAATGAAGGAAGAAATAGAACAAATAGAGAAGAACAAAACCTAGACCTTAGTACCCTAACCTAAAGATAAGAATGTTATCGGTACTAAGTGGATATTCAGGAACAAGCAGAATGAGAATGGAGAAGTGACAAGAAATAAAGCTAGATTGGTATGTAAAGGATATGCACAGGAGGAAGGCATAGACTATGGTGAAACCTTTGCACCTGTTGCTAGATTAGAAGGAGTAAGAATTATACTTGCATATGCTACACATTAGAAATTCAAGGTCTATCAAATGGATGTCAAGTCAGCATTTCTGAATGGAATACTTGAAGAAGAAGTCTACATAGAACAACTTGAAGGGTTCATTGATCTAGAAAAGAAAGATATGGTATGTAGATTACATAAATCTTTATATGGTTTGAAGAAAGCACCGAGAGCTTGGTATGAGAGGCTACATACTTATTTGTTAAGTATAGGATTTCTAAGAACAAGTTATAATAACAATTTGTATATGAAAGGAGATACTAATGATACAATTCTTGTTGCTGAAATTTTTGTGGATGATATTATTTTTGGAGGTCAAGATCAAATATGTAAATCCTTTTCTGATGAAATGAGGAAGGAGTTTGAAATGTCTATATTCAAAGAGATTAAGTTCTTTCTTAGACTACAAGTGATTCAGCAAAAAGATGGAATATTCATCTCTCTCTCTCTCTCTCTCCACCTTATCTACTCTCTCTCTCTTTCATTACCCTCTCTCTCTCTCTAGAGTGAGAGAGTGAGAGAGAAGGGAGAGAGAGAGAGAGAGAGAGAGAGAGAGTGGGAGAGATAGATAGATAGATAGAGAGAGAGAGAGATGGTGATAGAGAGAGAGAGAGGGTGTGTGTGTGAGAGAGAGAGAGAGGGTAATGAAAGAGAGAGAGTAGATAAGGGGGAGAGATAGGATGATGTGAGAGAGAGAGAGAGGGTAATGATAGAGAGAGAGTAGATAACAGGGAGAGAGAGAGGGTGATCTGTGTGTGTGTGCGTGTGTGTGTGTGTGTGTGTGTGAGAGAGAGAGAGAGAGAGAGAGAGAGCTAGGCTATGTCTATCATAGAGATGGGGTCAAAACCAAGGGATTTGTGATAAAACAAGTTGAAACCCTTTGGGAATCCTTTTGCCTGCTTCAGTTTGAGCTTAGAAATCCATGATGGATTGTGGGAGGTAACCCTGCTGAAGGCTTGCTGAATCCTGAAATTTGACTAAGTCTGGAATTTTTCAAATCTAGAATCTGCATTTTAACTCCTATGAAGCTAGAACCTATCCCAAACATCCTGAAAGCATTATATTTTATAATTTATACAAATATAACTTAAAGCATAAGAAATTATTTCTTATACTTAAATATTATATTTGTAAAAATTACCCCCCTCTCTTTGTATAAATTACCCCCCCCTCTCTCTCTCTCTCTCACTATGTGAATCTATATCTGGTATAGGGTGCATACCCTATATGGCATGTGCCCTATGTAAATTTATGATTTTCGAAGCGTGATATGAAAATCATAAATTTACATAGGGTGCACGCCCTATAGGGTGTGTGTGCTTTAGGGTGTGTGGGCTTTGTAAAGGATTTGAATTTACCAATCCTAAGGCTTGGATTTTCCTTGGAGATCCAACCCAAAGGCTTGGACGATTGAAATAGGCCTGAGATGTGTTTTCTAGTAGACGTACAAAAAAATGACATCTTTTTTTGTGTGCTCCTCGTCAGGTTTACTCGTGGCTCAAGAATGTAAAAATCAGGCAACATGATATTGTAGATCTCTTTGTTAGCTATCTAAGCATATAGTTTATTTTGAATTCTGATTATGTTAAGTTTTTCAACTCTAATTTTTTTTGTGTGTATGTCCATTTTTTGTAAAAAACCAACATGTAGTATTTTGGGCATAGATTTTGGCTCATTCATTGAATTTTGCAATAAGTTACATTTTTAGAAACTAGACTCCATTATACACACTTTAAAATTTTTTTTAAAAAATTTCAATTAGTTTTAAATTATTTCTTGGGGGAGGACACAAAAATTTTATGTTTTCATTATGTGTGCACTTCGTAAATTCATCAAAAATTATACGTTCATCAAAAAATTACCAAAAATTTCTGGGACTACATGGTGTTAGCTAACTTCTACCTAGAGTGATTAAAAAAATTCAAAAAAAAAGTTAACATTTTAGGGGGAGCACACCAGACGCTATGTTATGTTTTTGGACAAAAAATAGGACCACTTTTTGTGCTCCCCCTTTTCAAGGGCCTTAATCTACACCATTTTCAAAATAAGTTAGTAGTTTAGGAACTAGATTCAGAGTATTACAACTCTTGTTTTTGTCACATCTTAAATTTTTAGTCTAACTATCTTCAATTTCTTGGTGAAGTTTAGAGTTTGCTGATTTCAGGAAAAAAGTGGCATCTTATACACCCTTTTTGGTCCCCCATCTTTGTGCACTTACTCTTAATTCCTTATGTAACTGTTACCCAAATTTCCCTATGCATTCAAATTTGGCTAAAAACTGTACCCAAACCTCTATTTTTACCATGTCTAGCACCCCAAAAAATTTCATGAATTTATACCCGATTCTCTGGCCTCTGCAATTTATTTTACTCCCTGGTTGGTAGTTGAAAGGTTTGGAAAAAATAGCTGTTGGTGTTCAAAAATCTAAATAAACCCTAAGCCTTGTTATATTTTTATGTTACCTTTTTGGCAACTTAGGTCATCCCAATTTTCATGTGTGCAAAATAATCCCTAAGTCTGGCGGTTTAATTTTTCCTAAGTCTCAGCGCATAAATATTTAGCCCTGAGGTTAAGTGTCGATTTGATCTGACACCATTCACCATTTCGCAAGCCAAAGATGCACGTGTGTTACGATTGGCGGTATAGCAAGAGCTATCGATCTTGTTTTTCTTCCTGCACTATGATGTGTTAGTGGGACCGGCGCCACCTCAACCTATTTGGCAACTCCTGATTCATCGGCAGTCTAGTGATTTAGCATGTGTCAGTGGGGCCGAGGCCCTTTCAGCGGTCAGGAGGCTCTGACATCTGCAGAGGATCAACAGCCGGTGTGTGTTCTCAAGGGTTTGTGTCAGGGCTCATGATCTTATGACAACCACCGATCTTGGTTTGTGTCAGAGCTTCCTCCGGTGGGTCCTTATGTGCTAACTTACTTGAATTTGGTTGGTCCACATGGTGATGACTAGATTTGTCATGGGTCCGTTGTCAGAAGGGTCTCAGGAGGTAAGTATCTAGTGGCTAGTGTAAAAGTTAAAGGAATATTCTGGGGCTACAAGATCGTATGCCCGCTGTTAGATCAGTATCTCAGGTCATGGGTCTGATGTCAGAAAGTTGTTACGTGTATCTGAAATGGTGCAGTTTGATTGGTTATTTGACATGCAACATGGTCAATGTCAGTGGGCCCATGGGATCAGTACTTTCTAAAGAAGGTAAAGGGTGGTTAGATCTTGTGGCTATCATTATACCAAGGATCCAAAGTGCTCAATCATTATCGTAGTAGTATAGCGATAGCCATCTGCTAGTGTTCTTAGGGACATGGGTCCAGTGACTTGTCAGAGATGCTGATTTGCTCATTTTTTATTGGTTGCTGACTACCGCGGTGGTGGTTAACTTGTCAAAAGAGAATTTTAGGTGTTCTTTCTCAGGGCATCATGGTCGTTCATCTACCGGGAAGGGTTTTTCATCGATGATTACATTTTAAAGTTTTCCGCTATCCATTGCATTTCAAAATTCGAATGCTTTCTTCTGGTTCTGCTATGATTTTGCATTCTTTTGGCCATGCATAATGTTGGTTAGCTATGGAATTGATTTCTCAGGATAGTTGTGGTTGAGAGGGTGATGGAGGTGACTGATGGCTGGTGTTGCAGGGTACTGTGCCACGTTTTCACGCTATGAAGTGCTAGAAGGAGTTGGCACCACCTTTTCAAACAGTACCTCTTCCATGGAAATAAATCAAATTTGAAGCCTCCATGGCTTAGTGGAGTTTCAAGTGGGTAGATGGGTCGAAGTTGTTGTGTCTGCAAGTGGACTGACTCCAGGATCAACATGCAAAGAGAAAGATCTGATTTGATGACTGGTTCTCAGAGATTTTCATGATGGGTTATCAATACCTTTAGGGTTTGATATTATTATGGATCTGTAACCCAGTTAGGTTAATTTTGACTCCTACTTGCATGTAGTTGAGTATGTATATATTGTTTTGGAGCCTTTAGTGCTCAAGAGTTGGACAATTTGTAGAAGAAATTCATACTTTCTTAAGGGCCATCTGTGGCATCATTTCTACCCTTTGGCTTATATAGTTGTATTTCTCCCATTGATGATTCAAATATTGCAGAGGTATTTTGTGACAATCCTTCATCTCCCTATGCTTCCTTGTTTGGATTATCTCCCTTTGGATTAAAGTACAAGCATGTTTTCAGTGATCATTTTAGGGTTCTTGATCCCTTTTAATTTTTGCAATTTTGTGTGTTACTGTGCTTGATCTGATTTAGATGTTCTTGTGGGTATAATTTAGCCCCCTTAATAGTCTTGTCTCAATCCTACACCAAGTTGTAGAAGTGAATGTCTATTTGCAGGTCATAAGTTGTGTCTTATTCACAGGCCCTCTTATGAAATACTTATGGAAGCCTATTCAATAAGTTGTGACCTACTAGACCTGAATTTTTCATTGATTTCATTCCTACATACTGAGATCCAAACCCTAGTTTCAATGCATCATCTAGTAGGTAGTTTGCTTTCATGTCATTTCCCTTACAAGCATTTCTTCTCTCCCTTTCCCTCCAAAAGTTTTACTTTCATGTCTAAAAGCAAATTAGGGTGATTATCCAAGAGGAACCAGCCTAGAACCTAGAGGTTTCATCTCAGTTAGTAAAGGTCCCACAACCTGGAGATGATTCCCATGTTATACTAAGTTATCAAGACCAAGAGAGCTTGAGACAAAGATGCAAACTTAGTGTATAACAATTTTCGCACGCCCGGTGGGACCACAAAAAGTTATTCAAATTCAAAGATATGCTATCTCTAATATACAAACTACATAAAATAGGCTTTTAGAAGTCATTTTACCAAGTATATCTGGCGACTCCACTGATTTCAAGAATCCAGGCTATCTTGTTCAAATTTTAATGAGAAAGATTGAGACTAGAAGCTCAAAGCCTACCCAATTTTCAAAGTTGCCTTCAAAGAAAAGTCATAAAGGCAGGTCAACTCAAAGAACATCTCCTACAAGAAGAGTTCAATCTACACCTCCTGATACTTCAAAAAGGATACCTTTTCCCTTTCATTCCATAGGAAGAGGTAGATCTCTAGCCAGGGATCTAGAGGAAGATTCAAATCCAGCAATAGATACAACTCATATTGTTGTCAATCTTTAGATTCCAGCACCTACAATGGCTAGACAATTTTCTTTTGCACCATTCAACCAAGGCAGCCCATTGGCCTTTGCTCAACATCATGATGTGCCTTTGGTGGCACTTAAGAGTATACCTGATTTCATAGGTGAAGGGTAGACAACTGCTTTTGAGCATATAAGAGATGTGGCCACCATATGCAGCATACACAACATTACTCAAGAAGATGTGGCCACAAAGTTATTAGCAGCCTCTTTAAAAGGTAAGGCTCTAGAATGGTTCAGAACTCTAATCATTGGTTCTATTACTTCTTGGGATGAGTTAGGGGATGCATTAAGTAAACATTTTGAGGATAAATTAGATAATTTGTCTCTAGTTGAGTAGTTAACAACTATTAAGAGAGACCCTCAAGAACAGATGATAGATTATAATAGTAGATTCTTTCAAACATGGAATAGAATCCCAGTCTCAGTGAGACCATCAGCTAACCATGCCTTCCTTTACTATTTACAATGTCTAAATGGTCAAATCTTTGTCATGATCTAATCTATGGGTGGTACTTCCTTACCTCAGGCCTTTGACATAGCTATCAAGGCTGAAAATTGTTTGATTGAAGTAGGCATGATTGCTAGAAGGCCTCCAATGCCCATTTTTCCTAGCCTTCAACCCATTGCACCTACCTAAGTACCCCCATTTACCCCTATTCCCACCATTTTGGCACCCCAAGCTAGTACTAGTGGCCAAGAGTTAACAACAAGTTTCTCTCAAGAGTTACAAGAGATAAAGAATAGCCAACAAAGTAGTCAGCAAGAAATGACTAACTTGTTTTAGACCTTGACTAAAGAGGTCACAAATCTAAAGAAGCAAGGTCAAGGAATCAGACCACCATTTCAGACACAAGGCCAAGGTCCTAATTAGCAATATTAAAATCAAAGACAACCTTATCAACAAAATAGGCCACCATACCAAGGAGGCTATCAAGGACAAAGACAATTTTAATCAGAGACCATTTCAACCATATAACCTTGCACCTCTAAATTCTACTAATCTAGTGAGGGATATGGTTCCTAGTCAAAATAATTTGGCCTTGGATAATGAATGGTGTTTTCCTTGTAATCAGCCTCACAATCAGGCTACATGTTCAAATGGATGGATGAACCAAGCTCTAATGGTTCAAAATGCCTCACAAGCTCAATCAGAGGTTTCATCTACTGGCTCAGTGCCTCTACAAGAATCACAAGAGAATGAGACTACTCTTTTCAATTGGGAGCAACCAAAATTCAATGGAGTCAATGATGAGGTTGCTATTTTTGCCTTTACAAGAGCAAAAAGAAGAGCTCAATACATGGAGAGAGTAGATTCCAACTCCAAGGCTACTACATCTGTAGAGCCACTGCAGCAAGCTAATCCCATCACACCTAAGGGGACTCCTATCATTGCAAGCAAGGAAGGCCAACATTCCAAAGAGGTAGAGCCCATCATGCCAAAGACACAACAAAGAGTGCACACTATGACACCATTTAATATTGAAGACAACATGAAGAAGGTGAATGTCACCATGTTCATGGGGGACTCTTTGGCTCTTCTAGGATAGCCTGAAATCTTGAAGAAGGCCATGACAGAGGTAACAACTCCTCAACCTGCAAAAGAAGCTACAAGGCCAGTGTTGGTTAACACTGATCAAGAAAAGGAGGCTCCGAGTAGCAACTCCAAGGCTAATGCCATTCAATGTAGAAATTCAAAGCCACCTCCCTTTTATGTATCTTTAATCATTGGAAAAATTTTAGTACATAATTGTATGGTAGATAGTGGAGCTACTAGCACTGTAATGCCCAAGAAGGTAGCTGACCAATTAGGACTAAAATATGAGCCCTTCCAAAAGAAGGTTACCCAACTTGATGGATCCTCAGTCAATACTATAGGTGTGGCTAAGGATACCAGTCTAATCCTGTATGCTAGTCCTAATTTCTCAATCCTCCTTGATATATATATCATAGATCTCCCTGCATTATTTTCTATATGTCTTTCAAGGGAGTTTACAGCCAAGATAGGAGGTTATCTATCTTCTGATTGGTCTCACATGTTATTTCATACAAGGTATGGGACCAAGGTCACCATTAAATCAGAAACATTAGTAGCACACCATATAGAACCATATGTGTCCAATGCCATCAATGTGAATTGCCCTATATTTGATAGCAGTGACTTCCAAACTATTAGTGAAACAAGCACAAAGATAGAGGATATCCCTGATATTCTTCTAGATGAAAGAGCTTCAGAGGTCCAAGAAAATCTTATTTGGGATTTTGGTTTGGGAAGTTATTTGATACAAGAAGGTGGAGTCATAGAGCCGAGCCTTCTCAAAGAGGATATTGATTCAGAAGATCAGAGCAATCAGGTTTGGGAACTATTTTTTGATGGGGCTAGAAGTAGACATGGTTCTGGTGGTGGTACTATGTTAGTGTCCCAAAAAGGAGAAAGGTATTATACTGCCTTTAGATTCAGTTTCTCCTACACTAGCAAGACTGTAAACTATGAAAGTCTAGTCAATGTTCTAGAATGAGCTAGGAAAAGAGGGCTTAAGGCCTTAAAAGTTTATGGTGATAGTGAGTTAGTTGTCAGCCAAGTGAGAGGGATAAGTGCAACCAAGAATGACACCATGAAAGCATACAAGCATAGAGTTTGGGATGCAATTGAAGATTTCCATGCTTTCAATATTGTTGTCATCCCTAGAAAGTTAAATCAAAATGTAGATAGGTTAGCTTCTGTTGAATCCCAATATGACATCCCAAATAGCATTTTAAAAGAAAGGGATCAACAACATATCAAAGTGATTATCAGACCTTCTATTCTTGATAATGATGTCAATTGGCAGGTGTTTGACAATGATGAACAAATTTTGTAGTTCTTGTTTGAAGATGTTTTTTCAGAACACAATCAAGATAGGCTATCACAAAACTATGGTGATCAAGTGATACAACTCAAGTCCAATAAGATGCCTAGAGGTCTTTTCACTTTGGAGACTATCTTCAACAAGGATGATGAAGCCAAGAAAAATAAAGCTGGCCTGGTAGTCCAACAAGAACATTGTGTTGAACTAGAGTTGGAGCCAGGCAAAAGCCTACAATTTGAAAAGGTAAACATTGAATTGGAAAAGAAAGCTTATACTCAATTATTCAAAGAATTTAGTGATGTTTTTGCATGGAAATATGAGGATCTCAAAGGTTTTGATCCTTCCCTTTCCCAACACACTATTGAATTAGAACTAAACACCAAACTAGTGAGGCAAAAGCAAAGGCCTATTAATCCCAAGCTTGAGCCACTTACGCATAAAGAAGTACTCAAATTGATAGAAAGTGGTATCATCTACCCCATTAAGCATACTAGTTGGGCTTCCAACCTTGTTCTTGTCAGGAAAAGAAAGTGGAACTGAGGTTATGTGTTGATTTCAGGGATCTTAACAGGGCCTCATTAAAGGACCACCATCCATTACCCTCTATGGAACAAATCTTACAATGTGTCTCTGGATCTAAGAGATTTTCATTATTGGATGGATATTTAGGATACAATCAGATCTTAGTTAATGAAGAGGATCAATATAAGACTGCATTTACAACCAAGTGGGGAACCATGGCTTATCAAAAGATGCCCTTTGGTTTGTCAAATCCAGGTGCTACATTTCAAAAGGCAATGGACATGACCTTTAAGAGCCTAATGTACAAGTTTGTGTTGGTCTACTTGGATGATATAACTGTCTATTCAAAGCATGCAATAGATCATATCAAACATTTGAGAAATATTTTTGAAAGGTGTAGAGGATTTGGGATATCTCTTAATCCCAAGAAATGTGTGTTTGCAGTCCATGAAGGAAAACTATTGGGATATGTAGTATCCAAAGAAGGAATTACAGTGGAACCTGAAAGAATTGCAGCTATCTTAGAGTTACCCCTACCACATCACAAGAAAAGTCTCCAATCTTTCATAGGAAAGATTAACTTTGTTAGGAGGTTCTTGCCTAACATTGCAAATTTACTCAAGCATTTGATAGCCATGTTAAAGAAGAGTTCAACTTTCAATTGGACCAAAGAAGCAACAGCCAATTTCTAGGCCATTAAAGAGGCCCTAACAGTAGCCCCTACTCTCCTAAACCCAAATTTTAGTAAGGATTTTATCCTTTATTCTTATGGGGGTCATGATGCCATATCTACAATGTTGGCCCAAGAAAATTTAGATGGATTGGAGCAACATGTTGCTTTCTTTAGCAAAGGTTTGGAAGAGTATGAACAGAGATACTCTTTTGTAGAGAAACATGTACTTGTTGTGGTGAAGAGCCTTAAAAAGTTCAGATATCTATTGACCTGTAGCAAGGTACATTTAAGAATTACCCATCCAAGTGTCAAAGAGTTTTTGATTTCCAAGGACCTAAATGAGAAAAGAGCTGGTTGGATCACCAAGGTGATGGAATATGACATTGATATTCAAACTACCAAGTTGGTTAGAGGAAGAGTTCTTTGTGAGCATTTGGTAGAGGATGAAAGTTCAAAGAAATTAGGACAAGTGGATGCATCTTTGGTGGTGCATTCTATAGAAGAACAAGACAAGGCAACAAGCTAGTTGCCTAATATGATCAATTACTTGAAGATAGGACAATGTCCTGCAGGTTTGGATTCAGCAAAAAGGAGGTATTATAGGTTACAATCTATTCCTTTTGTGCTGACTGATGATGTTCTTTTTAGAAAGGATCATAGTGGTGTCCTTTTGAGATGCATAGATTCAAAAAAGATAGCAGATGTCCTATTTGAGTTTCATGATGGACCTTATGGAGGTCACTTTTCTTCTAGGACTACTGCTTTTAAAATCATGAGGGCTGGATACTATTGGCCATCTATCTTTAAGGATAGTCATGATTATGTCAGAAAATGCATCAAGTGTGCCATGTTTACAAGAAAAGAGAGACTTGCACCCTTGCCCCTACAACCAGTCAGAATAGAGTAGCCCTTCATGAATTGGGGTATAGATTTCATAGGAATGATCAATCCCCCATCTAGTGCAGGCCATAAATAGATAATTAATACAATAGATTATTTCACTAGATGGACAGAAGCAATTGCATTGAAAGAAGCCAATGAGAGTGTTGTCCTAAACTTTTATGATGACATAGTTCATAGGTTTGGCACTCCTGATTCCATAATTTCAGATAATGCCTTAGCATTCACAGGCCTCAAAGTATTAGAGTGGGCAGTCAAGAATGGTATATATCTAAATACCAGTTCAAATTATTACCCTCAAGGAAATGGCTTAGCAGAATCAACCAATAAGAATTTGATCAGAATAATCAAGAAGACTCTTCAAGGCAATCAAAGAGATTGCCATAGAAAGCTCAAATCTACCTTGTGGTTAGACAAAATTACCCCAAAGAAAATCATTGGTAATTCTCCTTACATGTTAGTGTATGGCAAAGAGGCTAAGTTTTCCATTTCGATAGAATTACCAGCTCTGGACTTAGCTACTCAATATGCCCTGTTTGATGAAGAGGATCCCTTACAGATCAAATATGCTCAATTGATGGAATTAGAAGAACTCAAAAGAAAGTCAATGCAAGATATGGAGTTTCATCAGAATTAAACAAAGAAGAGCTTTGATAAAAGAGCCAGGGTCAAAAGCTTCAAGGTTGAAGACATATTCCTTAAGTGGGATGAGTTCAGGTCTAGACTTGGTAGGCACACAAAGTTTGACTCCTTTTGGGGTGGGCCATTTGTAATCACAAAATGTAGGGGCTCCAATTCTTTTCAACTATCAAATATGGAAGGAGATGTCTTGCCTACATTAGTCAGTGGTTTCCACTTAAAGCCCTGCTTTGAGGTTAATCCCTCTATGTAAACTTTTGTAAATACTTTCCTTCTTTATAGTTTAATTTCCTACTTTTCAAGAAGTGCTCTGAGCATAGTTCCAGTTCTACCTCTCTGAGAGAATTTTGAGTTTTGTGTTCAGAATTACCCCATGCCTAATGGATGTTCAAGGTCACTAGTTTTCCATGTCTAGTAGGCTAACATCCAGCAAAAATTGCCAAAATGTTACCCAAATTTCCCTATGCATTCAAATTTGGCTAAAAACCATACCCAGGCCTCTATTTTTACCATGTCTAGCACCCCAAAAAATTTCATGAATTTATACCCAGTTCTCTGGCCTCTACAATTTATTTTACTCTCTAGTCTGTAGTTCAAAGGTTTGGAAAAACTAGCCATTGGTGTTCAAAAATCCAAATAAACCCTAAGCCTTGTTATATTTTTATGTTACCTTTTCAGCAACTTAAGTCATCCCAATTTGCATGTGTGCAAAATAATCCCTAAGTCCGGTGGTTTAATTTTTCCTAAATCTCGGGGCATAAATATTTAGCCCTGAGGTTAAGTATCGATTTGATCTGACGGCCTTTGCCATTCCACAAGCCAAAGATGCGTGTGTGTTATGATCGGCGGTATAGCAAGAGCTGTCGATCTTGTTTTTCTTCCTGCACTGCGATGTGTCAGTGGGACTGGTGCCACCTCATCCTATTTGGCAACTCTTGATTTGTTGGCGGTCTAGTGATTCGGCATGTGTCAGTGGGGCCGGGCCCTTTCAGTGGTCAAGAGGCTCTAACATCTATAGGGGATCAACAACCAGTGTGTGTTCTCCAGGGTTTGTGTCAGGGCTCATGATCTTATGATAGCCACTAATCTTGGTTTGTGTTAGAGCTTCCTCCGATGGGTCCTTATGTCCTGACTTGCTTGAATTTGGCTGGTTCGCATGGCAATGACTAGATTTGTCATGTGTCTGTTGTCAGAAGGGTCTCAGGAGTAAGGATCTAGTGGCTAGCGTAAAAGTGTAAGGAATATTCTGGGGCTATGAGATCATACGCCCGCCATTAGATCAGTATCTCAGGTCATGGGTCCGATGTCAGAAAGTTGCTACGTGTATCTGAAATGGCATAGTTTGATTGGTTGTTTGATGTGCAACGTGGCTGATGTCAGTGGGCTCATGGGGTCAGGGGTTTCTAAAGAAGGTAAAGTGCAGTTAGATCTCATGGCTATCATTATACTGGGGATCCAAAGTGCTTGATTGTTATCACAGTGGTATAGTGATAGCCATCCGATGGTGTTCTCAAGGACGTGGGTCCAGTGACTTGTTAGAGATGCTAATTTTCTTGTTTTTTATTGGTTGCTAACTACCACGGTGGTGGTTGACTTTTCAAAAGAGAATTTTAGGTGTTCTTTCTCAGCGCATCATGGTCGTTCATCTACCGAGAAGGGTTTTTCATTGATGGTTACCTTTTAAAGTTTTCCACTAGCTGTTACATTTCAAAATTCGAATGCTTTCTACTGGTTTTGCTAGGGTTTTGCATTCTTTTGGCCATGCATGATGTCGATTAGCTCAGGAATTGATTTCTTAGGATGGTTGTGGTTGAGAGGGTGATGGAGGTGACCAATGGCCGGTGTTGCAGGGTACTGTGTCACATTTTCATGCTAGGAAGTGCTAGAAGGAGTTGGCGCCACCTTTTGAAATAGTACCTCTTCCAAGGAAATAGATCAGATTTGAAGCCTTCATGGCTTAATGGAGTTGTAGGTGGGTAGATGGGTCGAAGTTGTTGTGTCTGCAGGTGGACACAGTCTGGGATCAACATGCAAAGAGAAAGATCTGATTTGATGACCAGTTCTCAGAGATTTTCATGATGGGTTATCAGTACCTTTAGGGTTTGATATTATTGTGGATCTGTAACCCTAGTTAGGTTAATTTTGACTCCTGCCTGCATGTAGTTGAGTATGTATATATTGTTTTGGAGCCTTTAGTGCTCAAGAGTTGGATAATTTGTAGAAGAAATTCATACTTTCTTAAGGGCCATCTGTGGTATCATTTCTACCCTTTGGCTTATATAGTTGTATTTCTCCCATTGATGATTCAAATATTGCAGAGGCATTTTGTGACAATCCTTCATGTCCCTATGCTTCCTTCTTCAGATTATCTCTTATTGGATTAAAGTACATGCATGTTTTCAGTGATCATTTTAGGGTTCCTAATCCCCCTTGCTTTTTGCAATTTTGTGTGTTACTGTGTTTGATCTGATTTAGATGTTCTTGTGGGTATACTTCAGCCCCCTTAACAATCTTATCTCAATCCTACACCGAGTTGTAGAAGTGAATGTCTTTTTGCAGGTCATAAGTTGTGTCATATTCACAGGCCCTCTTAGGAAATACTTATGCAAGCCCATTCAATAAGTTGTGACCTACTAGACTTGAGCTTTTCATTGATTTCATTCCTACATACTGAGATCCAAACCCTAGTTTCGGTGCATCACCTAGTAGGTAGTTTTCTTTCAAGTCATTTCCCTTACAAGCATTCTTTCTATCGCTTTCCCTCCAAAATTTTTCCTTTCATGTCTAAAAGCAAATTAGGGTGATTATCCAAGAGGAACCAGCCTAGATCCTAGAGGTTTCATCTCAGTTAGCAAAGGTCCCACAACCTAGAGATGATTCCCATGTTATACTGAGTTATCAAGACTAGAGAGCTTGAGACAAAGGCACAAACTTAGTGTATAACAGTAACCCTATTAATAATTTAATCCTTTTGTCCTTTACAAAGGCCAAAGAAAGCCACACATATTTCTAGATGTATTGCATTAAATATTTTATATCTCTATAAATATTTTCCATAAATGGAAGAGTGTCAGAAATTGGGAATAACATCATTCCATCACTACCAAATTGGACACCTTGCATGGATTGCACATGAGGATGTCACTAAAAAGACAATTATTTAATGCCCATCCAAATTATCAATTATCCACATGACACGTCTCCATTCAAAAGACTTTTTGTAGAGTTTCCTTCATCATTTTTGCCCACAATAGAATTTAAGCTAGTAATCTGGGATCCTCCAATGGTACTAAAAATGAAAATATAATGATAAAATAATTATTTTTATGTATGTATGCTTATGGCCGCAATTATCGATACCACCTTGCAAGAAACAAACAAAGGCTATATTCTCTCGAGATTGATGTGGTGTGACATAGAAAGATACCTTAATTACATTAATTTTAATTTGGCATTGGCCCATCATGACTACTCATCACTCATGACAAGTGACTATGAATAGAATATGGATTGAAAAATATCCACATTTTAATTTTTAAGGGATTGAAGCAAATGCCAAAAGAAATATATTTTACCCATAAATAATGAAAGATTAGCCAAAAAATTTGTACAATTTTGAAATAATTGAAAAAATATTACTAATACATTTAAATATTTTTTTCCTTTACAATAAAAAAATTTGCCAATAGATTATAAATTAAACTCCTAAAGAATCAAGAAAGAGAGGCCATTGGGACCATGGCAGGAGGAGCTCAGAGGTGATTAGGACCATGGCAACAGGATTTGTCAGGAAGGATAGTTCTAGACATATGTCATCAGGTCAGGAAGACACAGTGGTTGAATGGTGGAAACTCTACGCACCAATAGTAATGTGAGTCTTTATCTTGGGCTGACATCAGAAAGATTTTTTGTGGCCCTCCTCTTGTTCAACATGCCAAACTCCGCAATCGTAGATGTGGACAAGGCTTTTGAGGATACCTGTTTTGAAAGCTTCAAGCCAAACAAACATTAGATCTTAACCTAGCATGAAATCAATTCAAAACAAAGAAAACTCTAAACTAAGCCACCTCAGATAGAGCCTAAACAGGTGCACCCAAGCACTGTTTGATTTGCTCTTGCTTAAGGGATGTGGGTGTGCTCTCTAATCACTTGGAGCATATTCCTTATGCATTTAGGATAGATTGAAATCTATGAAAACCCCAAAATGGCACAAAACAGGTATAGAACACCTAATTTGCCCCTAAGGCCTCAAGGATCAAAATGATGCTGATATGAATATTAAGCTATATGATGCTTATGCTAAGATTGATTTTAGACCAAATAAAGATGTGATGATGATGATATGCTATGCAAAAAAATGAAGTAAACTAAGTTAATCCATTATTGCTAAGCTATGATGTGTTAGAAAGCTTGAAGAAAACAAAGAAATCTAACAATTAGGAATGATTATGCTAGAGGTAGAAATAAAAGAGCATGATAACAATGCATGAAGATGAAAGACTAAGCTAATGAATTTGCTCTTGAAAGGAGGAGCATTTATAGGATTTAGAAAGGAGGAATGAATGGCCAAGATCAAAATCCTTAAGAGAGGCCAAGATTCATTCAAAGGGGAGCACATGGATTGTGCTAGTTTAGGGCCACCTCCTTGTGACAAGTGTCACAAGGGCATTGGGTTGAAAGATGAGAGGAATGTGCATAATTTGGGAAATGTACCTAAGGTCAAAGGGTGTAAGAAAGGGGTGAGGGGATTCTTAAATGCATGATAAATGCATGTAAGAGGGATAAGGAGGCCTTAAAGGCACTTAATGCATGTAAGAGAAGGCTCTAGAAGTTTGTTGACTTTGGGTTAGGCTTAGGAATTGGCTAACCTTGGTTAGGGAATGTGACAGGATTAAGGGAGGGATTAGGATTAGGATTAGGGCTTTCTAGAAGAGTCTAGAATTTCCTAGGGATAAACATGGATTTTAGGAAATAAATAAAGATTTATTTATTTCCAAGGCTTTAATGAGTTTGAGGCTCATTAGGGGAAGGGTTTGACTAGGAGTCAAAGGAGACTTAGATTAGCTTAGGAAAAATAAGTAATTTCCCCTAAATGGGTTTACGGAAGGATTAGGAAAGTTCTAGAAGAGTCTAGAGTTTTCCTAGGGTAAATTAGGAATTGAGGATTAATATTTAATCTTAATTAAATATCTTGAGTTGGGATTAGGGTTAAGAAATGATGGGATTAGCCTTTAATCAAAATTAAATAAGGATTAGAAGATTCTGGAAGAGGTTAGTGGTCTTAAGGAAATTGGCCAAGTTATGGGCAAAAAATAAATTAATTATTTATTTTGGGATTTTTGGTCAATTTATTAATTAAATAATTAATAAATAGGGGAATAATGTTTAAATAAGATTTAAACATTTTTGGGAGGGATTTCTTAATTAAATATTTTTAATTAAGATAAAGGGATTTAATGACATAAAAATAAATTAATTAATTAAATAAATAATTAATTAATAAATGATGATGTCATCAGGAATTTTTTAGAAAATAAAAATACTTTATTTTCTAAATAATTTTTAGGTGTCTACATTTTGCCCCTCTTTGATGCGATGCCGCAAGTGGCATGGTGTCAAAGATAAGAAAATAAGATGCCCAATGCTAGAATTTAGAAGAATGATGGGTTGTGCCATGTGGACAAGGCTTTTGAGGATACTTGTTTTGAAAGCTTCAAGCCAAACAAACATTAGATCTTAACCTAGCATGAAATCAATTCAAAACAAAGAAAACTCTAAACTAAGCCACCTCAGATAGAGCCTAAATAGGTGCACCCAAGCACTGTTTGATTTGCTCTTGCTTAAGGGATGTAGGTGTGCTATCTCATCACTTGGAGCATATTCCTTATGGATTTAGGATGGATTGAAATCCATGAAAACCCCAAAATGGCACAAAACAGGTATAGAACATCTGATTTTCCCCTAAGGCCTCAAGGATCAAAATGATGCTGATATGAATATTAAGCGATATGATGCTTATGCTAAGATTGATTTTAGACCAAATAGAGATGTGATGATGATGATATGCTATGCAAAACAATGAAGTAAACTAAGTTAATCCATTATTACTAAGCTATGATGTGTTAGAAAGCTTGAAGAAAACAAAGAAATCTAACAATTAGGAATGATTATGCTAGAGGTAGAAATAAAAGAGCATGATAACAATGCATGAAGATGAAAGACTAAGCTAATGAATTTGCTCTTGAAAGGAGGAGCATTTATAAGATTTGGAAAGGAGGAATGAATGGCCAAGATCAAAATCCTTAAGAGAGGCCAAGATTCATTCAAAGAGGAGCACATGGATTGTGCTAGTTCAGGGCCACCTCCTTGTGACAAGTGTCACAAGGGCATTTAATTGAAAGATGGGAGGAATGTGCACAATTTGGGAAATGTGCCTAAGGTCAAAGGGTGTAAGAAAGGGGTGAGGGGATTCTTAAATGCATGATAAATGCATGTAAGAGGGATAAGGAGGCCTTAAAGGCACTTAATGCATGTAAGAGAAGTCTCTAGAAGTTTGTTGACTTTGGGTTAGGCTTAGGAATTGGCTAACCTTGGTTAGGGAATGTGACAGGATTAGGGGAGGGATTAGGATTAGGATTAGGGCTTTCTAGAAGAGTCTAGAATTTCCTAGGGATAAACATGAATTTTAGGAAAAATAAAGATTTATTTATTTCCAAGGCTTTAATGAGTTTGAGGCTCATTAGGGGAAGGGTTTGACTAGGAGTCAAAGGAGACTTAGATTAGCTTAGGGAAAGTAGGTAATTTCCCCTAAATGGGTTTACAGAAGGATTAAGAAAGTTCTAGAAGAGTCTAGAGTTTTCCTAGGGTAAATTAGGAATTGAGGATTAATATTTAATCTTAATTAAATATCTTGAGTTGGGATTAGGGTTAAGAAATGATGGGATTAGCCTTTAATCAAAATTAAAGAAGGATTAGAAGATTCTGGAAGAGGTTAGTGGTCTTAAGGAAATTGGCCAAGTTTTGTGCAAAAAATAAATTAATTACTTATTTTGAGATTTTTGGTCAATTTATTAATTAAATAATTAATAAATAGGTGAATAATGTTTAAATAAGATTTAAACATTTTTGGGAGGGATTTCTTAATTAAATATTTTTAATTAAGATAAAGGGATTTAATGACATAAAAATAAATTAATTAAATAAATAATTAATTAATTAATAAATGATGGTGTCATCAGGGATTTTTCAAAAAATAAAAATACTTTATTTTCTAAAGGATTTTTAGGTGTCTACATTTTGCCCCTCTTTGATGTGATGTCGCAAGTGGCATGGCGTCAAAGACAAGAAAATAAGATGCCCAAGGCTAGAATTTAGAGGAATGATGGGTTGTGCCCCCTCGAGAAAATAACGCAAGGAGTAAACATTGTGGAATTTTCTCAAAAGGAAACAGAGAAGGAGGGACTGAGGAAGCAGGGGAGATAAATAACCAAGCTTCCAAGAGCAAAGATGGGTGAATGCAAGATGAAATGGAATGCAAAATGAAAGATGCAGCTATATGAGGATGCAAGATTAATCTATATGATGCAGGATGGGGGAGCTCCATGCTTTAGATCTTTTAGAGAGCACAACCTAGATTGATATAGCAATGCTAGAGACCTGCCAAGGATACTGGGATCACATGGCCTTGTCACCAGTATTGCATAGGACTGATGCTAAAAAGACACGTAGGGTTTCCCCAGGATCACACATGAAACTCGAAGGAGGCATGGTGGAAACGATGTTGAAGAAACCACAAACACACAAGCGACTCATAGGCAGAAGCAAAAAATCAAAAGACCTTGCCCCAGATTGTCCTTATTCGCATCGCACCATGATATAAAGGATCATGGTGACTTTGAGTAGAGAGCAACGAGAAGTCGTAAAAGATTAACAAGACCCAAAGGACAAAATCCAAGGTCAAATTGATAACTCCAAAAGACAACCTTTGCCAAGAAGAGAGATTTGATGTGATGGATTGGATTGATGGTGGGAAGATTGGTTTGAACATGTGGAAGGATACATCAACACGGACCTGGAGTGCTTGGTGGAAGATTAGGTCAGACAGGAAGGATACAACTGAGGGGACCCAGGATTAGGCTTAGGTCAGACAAAATAGAAGCATACATCTGTGCAGACCAAATGCTAATGGGGAGAATGTTGTGTTGCTGATTGGCAAATGATGCAATTCAAAGATAGTCATGGTGATCAAGGATAGTCGACAATTGATGTTGCTGAAGTGCGAGGCTGGGTAGGACAAGATTTTTGACCAGATACTGTTGCAGGACTAACAAGGATATGTACAACAAGATAGCGACAAGGGCTGACTGACACAAAGGATGGGACCTAAAGACACATATGTACAAATGAGCTTAGGTGGAGACATGACTGATGCTATGGTACAAGACTTAGGATTAGGATGCACAAAGAACCTGGGGATGAAGCTAAAAACTCCAAAGATATGTAAGATGATGCCCCAGTTGGGCTGGAAAGACAAGATGGACTGACGGAAGATGTGTCCTGAAATGACACAGATTTGGGAAGGACATATCCCAATGATGATGATTGGATTGAGATTAGGGCCTGCTACAAGACTAAGGATGTGATTGGATTGGTTGGCTTGATCTTGGATGTTGGATAGCTAGAGGATGTGGATAGGATTGGAAGATGGCTAGAACATTGCTAGGAATGTTTGGATAGGGATGAATGGCATCGGATTACAATGAGGTTAGCCTATAGCTAGATACCAATGAAAAGGGAAGATACTAGGTGATGGAAAGATGGAGGAAATGCTTAGGATGAGGATGATGGAATTGCTAGGAGATTTGGATGGAGGAAGATTTGGATTTGGATGGAAGAAACTACTGGGAGATCAGATGGTGGATTTGCTTGAGGATTGGAAGATGGAATGCTGGAGGAACTGTTGAGGGATCTGGATAGAGGAATGCTTGGGGAGATTGGATGGTGGATTTGGTTGAGGATAAGAAGATGGAATGCTAGAGGAACTGCTGAGGGATCTGGATAGAGGAATGCTTCAAGGATTGGATGATGGATTTTCTTAAGGATTTGGGAGATGAAAGATTTTGGATAAAAGATAGTCTCCAAGGAATATGTCACCAAGGAATAAGATGTCCCCTGCTTAGGATAGTTCATTCATTCAGAGGCAGTAGGATGGGGTATGATTCGATAGAAGATATGTCAACAAGAGGATGAGGAAGGTAGATGGAAGATAGGATGAATGGATTGGATAGAGGATATGTAGCTAAAAAGTGTGATGGCTACCAAGAAGGTGCCCAAAAGCATGTATACCTGGTAGTCTTTGTTTTGTCATCAAGATCCAAAGGAGGATGAAGGAGGTGAGAGACAAATGGGATGGAGGAGATGTTGGATAAGAGGTGATAGAAGGGAATGGCCCCCAACTGCAAAAAGGAATTGGGGGGACCTATGCATGACGCCTGTTTGCCAGGTTTTCACCATGGTACTTGTCCAAGGTGCTTGAATTGCCAAGTTTTCACCATAGGATGAATGTTTTTCTCTTTTCTTTTCTTTTTTGATATTTTTCTCTTGATTTTTTCCAATTTTTATGGATTTTCTGATTTTTCGCTGATTAGATGCTGACCTTTTGATATTTTTGATGTGTTGCTATCTTTCTTCACTGATCTTATCACTTGTTGTTGACGTTTTCTAATTTTGCTGACCTACTAATTTCTTTGATTTGTCACTAACTTTCTTCACTAATCTTTCTGATGTGCTTGGATGTTGGTACAACTTTGTTAGGATGGAGGAATTTATGCAAAAGCACAGATTGGATGGGGTAGATGGGATATATGGTGGTAGAAATTGTTTGGATGGAAAGATGGAAAGTGATCATGATAGGGAGATGCTGTCAGGACCAACATTGGCACATGTTGTGAGGAAGGTGGATGAAGTGGATAGGACGTGGAAGATAAAGGTGAATGTGATGGAGGATTTACACTAAGAGATTTTGAATCTTTGGGACCCAAAATAGATTTAGGAGATGGAGGAGAAGACTCAGTAGCTAGGGGATTAGCAACTTTGGATGCCATTGTAGATATTTCTTTTAGATGCATTACATCTTTTTTCTTTGGGATCCACATCATTTTTGTTTTAGCTTTGGTGGGCCTTTGTGGCCATTGGTATGCATCAGATTTTGCTTTTACTTTGCTGGGCCTTTGTGGCCATTGGGATGCTTTGGATTGCTTGATTGGATTTTGCTTTGCTTGAGCATATCATTTAGACTGGACATGACAACCCTTAGATCCTTGTGGATATTTCCCTTTATTCATATTGGATATGGCATCCAAATTGTGGGGAGCATCAGAGTGAATATGAGGAGATGTGCGAGATGGAGAAAATATAGATGGAGAGATGGAAGGAGATTGGTAGATAGGATATGTGGAAATGTACCTTTGTTGATCCTGACTAGGGATGTTTGGATTTTGGATGAAGGACTGAGTAGGATAAGATGGGGGATGATGTTTTGGGATGTAAGGTCCCAAAATGGATTGGGTATGTAGAGGATATGTGATGGAAGATTTTGGGACATAGGGACCCAAAATGGATTTTGAGGATGAAGGGGGAATGTGATAGGTTGTCCGAGGCTATAACGATGGAGGAGGAGCAATAGCGTTGTATGCTTTGGAAGAATGATGGGGAGATGTGATGGTGTTTTTGAATGGATGCTTGAATTTAGCTTTAGCTGTACCAACATTTCTGGAGGAAGTGCCTTCTTCTGATGTGTGACCAATTCCACATGATTTTGGATGTTTCTTGTCTTGAATAGGCTCCAGATTTCCTTGTTCATGAGAGCCTAGGCCTTTGCCTTGATAATTCCATTTCTTGAGCATTTTATCCAAACAAGGATATTTCTGACTTGGGGAATATGATAAACATCTAGTTTCTAGTTCTCTAATGGAAGATATGAAACTGATTTCTTCTGCTTCAAGCGGACTACCTTTGACAAATGTAAGTGATCCAAGAGGATAGAGTGATGGTTGTGGGACACTTTGGATTGGAAGATCCTTAAGAGGAGAGGATAGGATGGTAGGATTTTGACTGGGTTTGGGGAATAGTAATGGATCTTTAGATGGAGAAACTGGGATGATAGGATCTTGGATTGGAGGAATTGGGATTGTAAGATTTTGGATTGGGGGTGATGGAAGCAATATAACATGTGATGGGGGAAGTGAAGGGATTGGATCTTGATTTTCTTCTGCAAGTATTTCAACATGCTTTTGGGAAAGATCTTGACATGATAGGATTTGTGTGGATAGAGTGTTGGGGAATGCATGGATGGACTCTTCAGATGGTGTGGATGGAAGGATGGGAGATTCTGTAGTTGTGATGGTAGGAAGAAGGGTGAACTCATGGGGCTCACTGGATGTGCTTTGGATAATGCTAGGAGGAGGTGATGTTGGTAGGCATTGGATGGAGACTTTAGATGGAAGGGACTCAATAATGCTAGGAGATGGAAGAGGATCAATGTATGAAAGATAGATGACAGATGGGAGTGATGGATGGGCCTCATCAATGATGGCGTCACATGAAGGTTTGAGATGGCTTAGATCTTCAACTTTAGGAGTGGGTTTTGTTATTGGCTTCCTTGTGAAACTCCTTGGAGACTTTTAGTTTGGAGGAGGTGAGGGATTAGAATGTGTAGAAGATGGGGAGCTTGGATGGTCCTCAAATGAAGGTGGGGTGGAAGATTTTGAACTTTCTTGAGGGGATGATGGTGTAGATGAGGAGTTGGAGGATGGTGGGTTGGGAGAAAGGATTGGAAGACTTGGTTTTTGGTTTTGAGAATGATTTGGAGGATAAGTAGATGGAGGGTTCGGATAAAGGATGGGAAGACTAGGATTTTGGATTTGGGGGTGATTTGATGGATGAGTGGATGGAGGTTTTAGATAAGGGAAGTAGTGAGATGTGTTTCTACGGGATGATGGTGATTGGGATTTGACCATAGCAGGAGATGGAGGTATGAAGGATGTGTGTGTAGGTTTAAGATAGGGATAAGTTTTGGATGGATAAGATAATGGATTTGCCTTGCCAAGGACATGAAAGGGGGTGCTAGTGGATAAGTGTGAAGGCATGATAGGATATTTTGGAGGAATGATTGGATGTTGGGGGATGTTTGGAGAAATCTTGCTAAGATTTTGAAAATATGCATCATGATCTACAAGGCTTTCATCATCATCAAGATAGGATGGAGTGGGAGAATATACATAATAACCAAGCTCATCATAATAGTTTTGAGACATGTTGACTTGTAGATGAGTTGGATAAGGATGGAGGACGATGATGGGTTGGAAGACTAAGACTCAGATTGGGATGACTGACAGGATCAGACTGGGATTGGATTTGGGTCAAGATTGGAAGAAGACTGACTCTAGAGGAAGACAGACAAGGGGATGGGGGATGACCAAGATGACTCTGCTAACATAAGCTAGGATGAAAGGATGACAAGATTGGATTGGATATGACTGGAAGACCATGATTTGAGATTCTGCAAGTTTTGGACATTTTTTGGATTTGGGAGGATTTGGACTGACATGGCTGTTCTGAGTATCTTGAACCAAGTTGTAAATTAGTTTGATGTTTTCCAATGGCAAAGGATAGATTTCAACAAAGATTTTCAAAAAAGCAATCTTCGCAAGGGACAAAGCAACCTTGCGGGATACAAGAAGGATGACTGACTCTGATAAAGCTTTTGAAAGTGTATGTTCCAACAAGTGTTTTCACAGAGTATTTGACTGTCATGCACTTCAAGCAGATCTACCTAAGGAAGGCGAGTATCAAAATCGCTTGCCCACAGCTTGGTATCCCCCGGACGGGAATACAAATGGTGAGTAATCTTGAGGTGACCCGGTAAACCCCTTGGAATCGGTCCTTGCACAAGGATTTTGATACTTTCAAATGTAGATAGGGTAGCCTATATTTTATCAGGTTTTTTAATAGTTCCATGGAGTCTCCATACCTGGTTATGCTGACCGCCTGTGACTCACTTAAGAGCCTAGCCAACAATGCTAGGGAAGGAATATTTACCTGTCCCTAGATATTTGCATTTGGCACAAAACACCTGTGGATTAGGAGATATAAGTGAGTACTTTTTGCCTTCACTTTATTTATATACCGGCTGGGGGGGATACCGGTTTGAGGTCATTCTCCAAGGAGGAAGCACTTTTCTCCCTAGACAGGCCTCGCTAATAGTAGAACAAGTGAACTTGTCCGAGTCCAAACGTTCTGCATTGCTTAATTTAACAATGATTTTGCAAGAATTGAAAAACTCCTAAATGCACATCAAGCAAGTTGTTCTTTTTCCCAAATTGATTTTAAGTTTGATTGAACTTTGAAATTGAAGACACAAGTGCTTAAGGTTTGATTTGTTCTTTCTCCAAAAGGTAATCATTTTCAGCGATTGCAAGTTCTTTCCTTTGAGCATTCAAGATTGAGATTTGCGTGTTGATTTAGAACTTTGAAGTGCTTTGTTTTATCCTTTAGGACATTCAAGATTTGAGTTTGTTTGCTTGCTTTGAAATTTGAAACAAGAGAGGGAATAGAGCTGTTCATTTCTTTTAGTGCATTCAAGATTGGATTTGATTTTCAAAATGATAATGACACTTTAGGACCTAAGTTCTTTCCTTTAGTTTTATTCAAGATTTGTTTTGACCTTTGATTGCAATAAGAAAAAATGAATTTCAGTCCCAAGCAAATTAAGATAGAAAAAAAAAAAGCGACACTGTCCAGCTCATACGCGATGCTGGAAAATGCAGAGGTGACACCAAAGACTCTCAGGCGACATTTTAAATGTTACAGGCGATAGATAAATATGAAAAGGCAACGGAGAGATTTTCCAGGTGACAAAGAAATGGCTTCATGTGGCAGAGAAAGATTTACAGGCGACACGAAAATACTCCGAGCGATGGTGGAATGTTTACAGGCGATAAGAAAATGATTAAAGGCGATAAATAAAATACAGAAGGTGACAAAGGATGATTACAAGCGAGACTTTTGTACCCAAAGGCGTAAAATTTTATCTCACGGGTGTGATTACTTATGTTCTAGGCATGATTTCTTATGTTGCAGGCGTGATTTAATTACTTGTGGGTGACAGAAGAAGAGTTTTGAGGCAGAATAGAAGTTATCGATGGCGAAAATCTGTTAGAAACTAGGCATGGATACAAAGCTTGTACGTGTCATTTCATTGCTTGAAGGTGTGATTTAATTGCTTGAAGGTGACATTTAATTGTTGTAGGTGACATTTCTTTGCTTGAAGGTGACATTTCTTTTGTTTCTTGCAAATACAAGAATATAAAGTATGATCTAATCAAAATGATTGTGGTTTTGGTCCCACCGGGCATGCCAGAATGTGGACAAGGCTTTTGAGGATACCTATTTTGAAAGCTTCAAGCCAAACAAACATTATATCTTAACCTAGCATGAAATCAATTCAAAACAAAGAAAACTCTAAACTAAGCCACCTCAGATAGAGCCTAAACAGGTGCACCCAAGCACTGTTTGATTTGCTCTTGCTTAAGGGATGTGGGTGTGCTCTCTAATCACTTGGAGCATATTCCTTATGCATTTAGGACAGATTGAAATCCATGAAAATCCCAAAATGGCACAAAACAGGTATAGAACACCTGATTTGCCCCAAAGGCCTCAAGGATCAAAATGATGCTGATATGAATATTAAGCTATATGATGCTTATGCTAAGATTGATTTTAGACCAAATAGAGATGTGATGATGATGATATGCTATGAAAAACAATGAAGTAAACTAAGTTAATCCATTATTGCTAAGCTATGATGTGTTAGAAAGCTTGAAGAAAATAAAGAAATCTAACAATTAGGAATGATTATGCTAGAGGTAGAAATAAAAGAGCATGATAACAATGCATGAAGATGAAAGACTAAGCTAATTAATTTGCTCTTGAAGGGAGGAGCATTTATAGGATTGGGAAAGGAGGAATGAATGGACAAGATCAAAATCCTTAAGAGAGGCCAAGATTCATTCAAAGGGGAGCACATGGATTGTGCTAGTTCAGGGCCACCTCCTTGTGACAAGTGTCACAAGGGCATTAGGTTAAAAGATGGGAGGAATGTGCACAATTTGGGAAATGTGCCTAAGGTCAAAGGGTATAAAAAAGGGGTGAGGGGATTCTTAAATGGATGATAAATGCATGTAAGAGGGATAAGGAGGCCTTAAAGGCACTTAATGCATGTAAGAGAATTCTCTAGAAGTTTGTTGACTTTGAGTTAGGATTAGGAATTGGCTAACCTTGGTTAGGGGATGTGATAGGATTAGGGGAGTGATTAGGATTAGGATTAGGGCTTTCTAGACGAGTCTAGAATTCCCTAGGGATAAACATGGATTTTAGAAAATAAATAAAGATTTATTTATTTCCAAGGCTTTAATGAGTTTGAGGCTCATTAGGGGAAGGGTTTGACTAGGAGTCAAAGGAGACTGAGATTAGCTTAGGGAAAGTAGGTAATTTCCCCTAAATGGGTTTACGGAAGGATTAGGAAAGTTCTAGAAGAGTCTAGAGTTTTCCTAGGGTAAATTAGGAATTGAGGATTAATATTTAATCTTGATTAAATATCTTGAGTGGGGATTAGGGTTAAGAAATGATGGGATTAGCCTTTAATCAAAATTAAAGAAGGATTAGAAGATTCTAGAAGAGGTTAGTGGTCTTAAGGAAATTGGCCAAGTTTTGGGCAAAAAATAAATTATTTATTTATTTTGAGATTTTTGGTCAATTTATTAATTAAATAATTAATAAATAGGGGAATAATGTTTAAATAAGATTTAAACATTTTTGGGAGGGATTTATTAATTAAATATTTTTAATTAAGATAAAGGGATTTAATGACATAAAAATAAATTAATTAATTAAATAATTAATTAATTAATAAATGATGATATCATCAAGGATTTTTTAGAAAATAAAAATACTTTATTTTCTAAAGGATTTTTAGGTGTCTACAATAGACAAACAGGCAATGGCTTCCAACAATGCTCTTTTGTTGAGAAGAATGTCGCTAATGGGACTCAGGGTAAGATGATGGAGTCAGAGCATTTTCAGGGAACTTCCATCTTTAGAGGTAAATCGACCATTCAACCTACAAAACCCTTCTTCATCAACCCTAGGTTTCAAATCAAGACCCAAAATGCTCACCCTTTTCAGACTAAGAAAGATCAACCCACATTTCAAGGTATTTCAAGTTTCAAGCATGGAGAATCCTCTCACCGGGAACACACCAAAGCTAGGGTTGTGCAACCTCAAACAAATCCTTTATCAAATTTTCAAGGTTCCAAACCTAATTTCAAGCGATAAATATCCCACCCGAAGAGGCCATATCATCGAAACAGGCATGGTAAAAATGGGAAACATCACTTTGTTAAGGATCAATCAATATTTTATATATGTGAAGGGACTCCTCCAAGTTCTCCTATACAGATCAGGTATTCATTTGAAGTTGAATGCCAAATATCAGACAAAGGGCATATTGATAAGCAAGCTTTGCAAAAGCCCCATAATAGAGCACCCTTCACTCCAAACAAACCCACACAAGTCTAGAAACCAATACAGAATCAAACTTTACCTGGTAAAGGTAACCAGTGCAAGGAATCCCATTCTCAAGACCTGGCACAATAACAGATGGATGTCTCTCATATTGCACAAGAATCTGAGGCCACCATATAGATTACTCTTCCTCAACACTTTTTGCAGAGACATGTTGGTGAGTTTCATCACACAACTCTCATTAGTAAGTTCTCAAACAAGGCACTTTCATTTTCAGATTTTAGGGTCTGGGCCTTTGAATCTTGGGATGGTTTAATAGATATCTTAAGTCTGGAGCTAGTATTAGGTTTTTTTGTTAAAATATTTGAGTCAGCTAAAAATAGGGATGCTATTCATCATAATAAAGGGTGGTTTTGTAAAGGATCAGGTTTGTTTTCCAGAGTATGGACACCTAATTTTAAACTTGATAAGTAGGAATGTTGTTTTTACCTCATTGGATATCTCTACCCCTGCTACCGTTAGAATATAGAGATCTAGAGATTGTTGAAATCTTAGCTAACAAAATTGGTATTTTTGTCAAGCATGATCTCATCCCCTTTGAACACCCCCATCGTGATACCCAATTTTGTGCTCTAATTAATCCTTCAAAAATGTTGCGAAGCCAGATTAAGATAAAATCAAAATGGGGCATTTTGGGCCAACCTATTATACTGGAGGATAGAGATACCATCCAAAAATATCAACAGCATTTAGGACATTTCACTTTTCTCTGTAGGAAGAGAGCATAAGATAAAGAAATGGTGTGCAATGACTTCTGTTCAAATCCAGCAAATTGTTATGTCCAAGGATCTATCCAAAAAATGGTAGGGAGCATTATCCAACCAATGCCCCCATTACCTAAAAGTAATTTTTTGTAGACCAAAGGATCCTATCTTAGTTCCACAAATTGGCCAATATTCTCACACATAACCTCAGTAACACTAGGGTGAACCATCGGTCTTTCAACCAAGTTATTCGTCCAACTCACCCAGTAGCAGGCTATATAAAATGGGATCAATAAAATTTCCCCCACTAGATACTGATAATATTGTTCAGCAGTTGATGTTTCAAGACAACCCGGTCAGTATCACCAATCTGCAAGGTACACTTAGCAAGCAGGCAATGTCTGATTTTAGAACAAGACAATTATCAGACTAGATGATCACATAACTGGCCACTAAACTGATCTTTGAAATAGAGGAAGAAGAGGGGATGTGCTATGAAGTTAATCAAGTCACTCAACATTCATTCTCTAATAAGCACCAGTATGAGACAAGAACCAGGAAAGAAGTCCTTCCTATAATGTCAGGGGCAGTTGATCACATTGAGAAATTTCCAGACATCATAGCAAGGAAAGATTATCAATATCAGACTGATAAGACCCCTATAGAATTACAAGATAATGCAAAGCACCTAATGCTTGAGGAGAGGAAGGATGATCTCCAAGAGCCTCAAAATATGTGGCCACACCTAACCCTTAATAAGGATCCTACAGAGAACAATGGGATTATACAAGGATCCACTTATGACTTCCACGGGAAGGTGAATCACCAAGACATCATAGATGAAGATCAAGCCTTCAACCTGGATGAAGTTGTAACCAAGAAAATCAGAGACTAGATGCGGGATAAAAGTTTTGTGGACACGGAGAAGGTTCAAGCCCAGGATGCTGAGGATCACCCCATTGCATTGGAAACTCCTAGTTCAGGTCAAAAACCACCTCAACCTATATATGATCATAATCTAATACTATCAATTGAAAAAACACCTTCACAAAATATACAAGTTAAGCCTACACCCAAAAAAAGAGGCAGAAAACGTAAAAGCATCCAAATTAAAGAAGAAATTGCAGCAGGCATCCAATCAACATTGGATGGAAAATTCACACCTTCAAAAAGATTGATGAGGAGAACCAAGGGTTATCCTTATCAGCCATGAAGATAATCTCATGGAATGTCAGAGGCTTAAATGCCTCTAAAAAGAGATGTAGAATCAAGCAAGAGATGGATTCTATGAAAGTAGACATTATTCTACTACAAGAAACTAAGATGTCAAAGGAAACCTTTGATAAGATAGTAGGGAAGTGGAAAAATTGGCACACAACTCATAGGCCGAGGATTGGTGCATCAAGGGGCTTGGCTGTCCTTCGGGACCCCAAAATAGTTCAAGGGAAGATTTCAATTTAGGAGGATAACTGGAAAGCTCTAAAGATGAATTATTTTGACAAAAAATTCTTATTGATCAATGTATATGGTCCCATGGCAACATTGGATAAATAGAGAGTGTGGAAAGAAATGACACGTATGATTTAGCTTCAACAAGATCAACATATAATAATGGGTGGTGATTTTAATGCTATACTGAAGTTATCTGAAAAAAGTGGAGGAATTTTCCCCCTGTTAAAAACCATTTAGAATCTATCTAACTTTGTAGAAGATAATAATTTTATGGACATAGAGACAACTAATGGATCATTCACTTGGACTAATAAAAGGTCCAATTTCACCTAGATAGCCATTAGATTGGACATATTTCTACTATCTCAAAATTGGAAACTAACAAATGCCACCTTTCACTTAGAAATCATGCCTGAGCCAGGGTCAGACCACTTCCCCATTTGCATACAACTAGGCTTCAATCTAGTGAACCAGGGTTTTCAGCATAAGCCATCTTTTAAATTTGAAAGAATGTGGTTGCACCATCCAACCTTATGCCCCTTATTCGACAATGGTGGGCTAGTGCACCCTTCACTGATGGATCCAAAATGCATCAGTTTGCAAGAAAATTGAAATACACTAAATTGCAAATCAAGAAGTGGAATGAAGAGGTTTTCAAAAACATTTTTAAAGAAAAAGAAACGGTTAAGCAAAAATTAGAAACCACCCTTGGCAAGATCATCAAGCATGGAATGGATAATGACTCCTATGTCATTCAAAAAGACCTACAACATGAATGGGAAGAACTATGTAGCAGAGAAGAGGAATATTGGAGACAAAAATCATGGGAACTATGGTTGAGGGAGGGGGATAGGAATACAAAATATTTTTGTGCTCTAGCAAAACAAAAAATAGTTGTTAACCAAATTTTCTCCATTAATAACGCTGACTATAGAAATCCACCAACTGATCCTCAAAGCATACAAGATGAAGGAGTCGGATACTTCAAAAATATGCTAGCCCCTTCGAATCTCCCCAGTTCAATGAACCCTCCAGTGGCTGATCTTCTAGAGGCTATTCCTACAATAGTATCAAAGTCTGACAATCTGAAACTAATGGTGCCATTTACAATTCAAGAACTTAGATAGGTATTATTTTCACTACCTCTAGAAAAAGCACCTAGTCCAGATGGATTTATTGCTTTATTCTTCAAAAAATGCTGGGAATGGATTGGATGGGATCTTCTTGGTGTAATCGAGGAATCTAGGATTAGCAAATCCATGCTAAAATACTTCAATACCACGAATATAGTCATCATCCCTAAAGTAAAATCACCAAAAAATTTTACATAATTTCATCCGATTTCTTTATGCAACACAATTTATAAGATTATCACGAAGGCTATATATCTTAGAATGTATTATTTGATTCCAAGCCTTGTATCACTACCACAATGAGGATTTGTTCCTAGATGGAAAACAATGGAAGGGGCACTCATGGCTCATGAATCACTTCACTCCATTAATTGTAACAATTCATCACACTTTCCCATCAAGCTTGACATGATGAAGGCATATGACAGGGTTAGTTGGGACTTCCTATTCAAAGTTTTGCATAAATTTGGATTTGCAAAAGGCTAGTGTAAATGGATTAGAGCATGTATAACGAGTGCCTGGCTCTTAGTATTGATAAATGGGGTGCCATCGAGCTTCTTTCCATCTATGTGGAGGATTCGACAGGGTGATCCCTTGTCACCAATTCTATCCATTCTAATTGTTGAAACCTTCAGTAGACTTATCTAGAAAGAACAGGCTCAAGGCTGTTGGCAAGGAAAACATATAGCATAGACAAAAATTTCAATGACTCACTCCCTATTTGCAAATGATACTCTACTTTTTGGAGCGTCTAATGTCTTGGAAGGTAGGCAGATCAAACAAACTTTGGACTTGTACACTTTAGCTTCAAACCAAAAAGTCAACCCTCTAAAGTAAAAAATTTATCTGTTTAATATCCAATAGGATTGTTAGTATCCTAGGATTCTCAGTTGATTTCCTTCCATATGTCTATCTTGGAATTCCCTTCTTTGTTGGGGAAAATAAAATAAGCTAATGGATGCCCATCATTGATAGAATTAAATCAAGAGTAGTGGCCTAGAAAGCAAGATGGCTCTCACTCTCAGGCAGAATTTTACTCATTAAAATAGTGTTGTCAGCAATCCCAAACTATTACTTATCAGTTCTCAAAGCACCTGCATCAGTAATTCAAACCATTGAAAAACTTTTGAGAGAATTCTTGTGGACAGGAAATATGAATGGGGAGAAGAAAATCCCCTTAGTCTCTCTTGAGAACATGGCACCGGTAAAATAGCTAGGTGGTGTAGGGATTCATGATTTAAAAAAATGAAATCAGGCTTTTGGAGGAAAATTAATATGGAAAATGTATACCAAACCGCAAAATATCTGGTGTAAAATCATGCAACAAAAGTACCTAGACAATGATAATCTAGCAAGAAGTCTTACCATATTAGACCCTCCTAAAGGACCAATAATTTGGGATTTCATGATATCTTCAAGAGAAATAATAACTAAGTATATTACTTGGAAAGTGAACAATGGCTTACTAGTAATGGTGCACCACCCTTGTCTAAACTAGATGATATAGATGTCATTGTTTCATCCTCGAAAAATGTGTGGGGTACTTACTTGATAGACTTTGTTTCAACAATATGCATGTTCTCAAGGAAAGTAATTTGGAAAGACCCAAATGTTCTGCCACTATCCCCCCTAGAGATTGAATGATTGGAAAATATTTTCTCATAAAAAGAGGTCTACTTGTCAGCTTCAGAGGATAAGTTGTTTTGGGCTTCGAGTAAAGAGGGAAAGTTCACCATAAAAGAAGGTTACAAGCTCATTCAATAGCGGGAGGCCAACACAACACCATCTCGTGCCTTCTCATTTTGTTGGAATCATATAACCCTTCCTAAAGTAGAATGCTTTGCGTGGATAGCATTGAAAAATAGAGCTCTAACAAGTGATTGGCTACATAAACTAAATATTGCACAGTCTTTCAATTTCCTACTGTGTGATTGCCACATGAAATATGTGGATCATTTTGATGCAGGAGCATCCTGGGTGTAGAGCAATCTTGCATCACCCAAAAATATTTCTATTTTTGTATTCAATAAGGGCTATTTTGTGCAGAGCTGCTATTTATGGAAAGTTACTATTTTTGGTAATTTTTGTATGTGCTCAGAATGATCTGATTTCTTTCTTGGAGGTTCATTTTGGTCATATAAGTCTGCCAGTAAAGTTTCATTGCCAGATCAAGTGTATATTAGAAGATATTGAAGATTTTCGGTATTGGCAGCAGGGTACAGAAACTTCGAACTCATTTTTGAAGGCTTTAGAGGCCCCGGATGAGGTCGAATTTTGGGCTAAATGAAGCTTGCTTAATTCAAGTGTTGTAGAGTGCTTCGTGGCGTTTCCGAAATGGGGTTATAATAGCCGATCGGGTCAACTGGTGATGACTTATGGTCTTCGGAAGTTGGGTCACCTGAAATGGCGGAAAATGATTTTTCTTCAAAATTTCTGTTCGGGTTTCAAAGGTTATCTTGAGCCGACTATGATGTAATGAAATGTAAAATAAATTAATTCTAAGTTTGGTCGGCCTTATTGGCTAAAATTCTGGAACCTTCCCAGGCGGTGGATAATTGCCTATATAAGGAAGGCTGTATTATTGTCTTAGGCAGTTCAGAATAGTTCTGGGTAATAGTTCGAGGCTTTGTCCTACAGAATATTGTAAGGGAATGCCCATGTGGCTTTGCATATTGTAATTCTGAAAGTTTGTAATTCCACATTTGTGGAGATAATAAGAAGCCAATTTTTTGTTCTTGCATATTGTTGTTGTTTCTCTATTTCTGTTATGTGTTTGTGGTATTAAGGGGAGCACCCTTCATCACATTTATTCCTGAATTGTCCATTTGCATAGCAATGTTGGTTATTTGTACTTGGGAAATTAGACTATCTCAAACCATTGCCTAAAAAACTATGGGACCTATTCCAGTCATGGCCAAAATTATATTCCAACTCCCTTTTCTCTGCTATTTGGAAATGTATACCGGCATTGGTCATGTGGGTATTATGGTGGGAGCAGAAAAAAAGAATCTTTCGCAAGGCTATCTCACCTATCCAAGTTGTCCTCATAGACTTGGAAAGATCAATCTCTGAAATAGGGAATGCTAGCCACTCTAAACTCAAATATAATCTAGTCATGTCAAGTTGGGATAGTGTTATCTCACATGAATGGAAAGGCATCCATGTACCAATTGGATGGATCCAACATGCATCATCAACAAAGATGAAAGATAGAGCCTCATTCTATTGGATCCCACCTGTCCAAGGGGTCATTAAAATCAACTTTGATGAATCATCAAGAGGCAACCCGGGGGAGTCGAGAGCTGGAGTGTGCATTCTAGATCACCAAGGTTTAGTGTTGACATTAAAATAGTGCCCTCTCCCCCAAGGCACAAAAAATATGGCAGAGGCTCAAGCCCTTTTTGTTGGCCTAGTACTGGCTAAAACTAGTGGATTTAATCATATTCAAGTGGAAGGTGATGTGATGATAATAATCAACACCTGTATTAAGTGAGAATCACACATTTGATGGCTAGCATACATCCTACAACAAGTCTGGCATCTTCTAGATACCTTTCTTGAAGTGTACATATCTCATACACTTCATGAAGGTAAAGTGCTAGCTGATCACTTAGCCAATAAGGGTTGTGATGGCCAAGATGCGATGTCATTTACACCTGATGAAATCATCAAACGAGACATGAAATTACAAGAATTGATCCTAATGGACATAAAAATAAAAGATAGCATTAATTCAAATGTGCGGATATGAGTGAAAGTGTTGTTGGTTTTTCCCATGGGTTCAGTGTCAAATCGAGCATCAATGGCATTTTTTGTGCTCTTGTGGCTCACACTATCATCCGCAAGGATGTGGTGCATGACATTTTTTGCCCAGATAGAGAGGTATAGAATGGCGATGACGTGGGGGGGTATAATTGTGTGGTATAGGATATCCGCACACTGGTGCATATAATCAAATTAAACTCCTATGCTTGAGAGCCATCAAAATTTACTTCCTCTCTCCAATACACATACTTGGCATGAGTAAGTATAATCACATGGGTGACAATAGGTGAATTTGTGTGAAGCACTATTTTCAATGATTAGTAGTGCATCATTGCTTCATAAACCAAAGATCATGGAGGATTTTCCCTAAATGGCATGCGTATTGGTGGTAACTCGACACCTTCAAATACCATGCTTTCACATCAATTTCACATTTTTTTTTCAAATATACATACTAAGTATGGCATCAGTTGTGGAGAAATGTTTAAAATGTATGTAGTGTGGAAGATACCATTAGGAAATTCTACCGAGAAACTACAGAATTTGCCTGCAGGTTGTCAAATTGGAGGAAGCCTTGCCCAAGCAGATAGACAATATGACATTAGCTACCATGTTCATTTGTCATACACAGGAGATTAGGGTTGTTTTTCGGCGTGTCATCGGTGATGAGATTCTTCTACCACAGTCGATACATCTCATCTACCCAGCGTAGATTGTGAACATATTCTTATCCAATGCTATGGACCTTCTACAATCGGAGCACTTGCTAGAGATACTAGCCAAAAAAGTGGTCAATCCATAGTTTCTAAAATAAAATGCACTCAAGGGGGCTATGCAAAGCTATGATTTATGGGGTGGCAATGCATTGGTTGTGGTTTATTTTCTAGCCTGCACAATCTTCTCACCAGCCATGAATCTATGGTAGTTTATGACAGAATCAAATGCTCCGTGGAGAAATAGAGTATCAGATATGTTGATAATGCCCTTCACACCTCAAGAAGAAGGCTGGGTTATGTGTTGGTAGCTAAAATCAAGGAAATGGTTAATGCTCTACTGGTTTTTCTTGAATTCCTGAATGTTCAGACATCAAGCATATGCATCCCGCCATGCGTTCCCCCTCTCGTGTGTGATAAGTTAGTTACATTGTTGGAGGTGGTTGCTGATTTAAATGCACAACCTTCAGACTCGGCTGATTGGCAGAAAATTATTAGGCTAAGGGATCCCACAACTGCCTGGGGTGTCTCCTGTCCTTTTGGCCGGTCTGTACACTTGCAGGGTGAGGATATGGAACTTGGTGGGAAATCGGCAACCTTAGTGGTGCAGGAGCACCACACTCAACCAATCAAGAGATGCATACTTTCAAGACCTTCAAAGAAAATCCAGAGGATGGAATGTATAAACAGGGTCTTCAGATCAATTGGAAGGTCTTAGAACCTATAATGACACTCAAATGGTGCAATTCTTTAATCAAGTCACGATGTCCTCAAAGGATTACATTTCATTTTGTAAGGTCCTCAAAAGGACAAATAGTTTGGTTGTAATGGACCAATGTTGTCCAAGTTTCCATTAGGTTCTAGGAGGGATATTAGGAAGCTAGGTGAAAGAATTTAATAATGAGAATGGCTTTAATGTTTAATAAGCCAATTTATGTTTTAAAATTCAAATTTTCAAACATTAAAAGTTGTTTAGATTTTAGAGGGAAGTATTAGTTTGTTATGTTTTCAAGTTTAACATTCAACCCAACCGATGAGAGTTGGTTGAATCAGTTTGGGGAAGTTATAATAGAATCCTTTATATTTAGATAAAGGCTCTGTTACGGAAGAGTGAAGGAGACTGGTGTATGTATTGGCGAACAAGAAACAATAAAACTCTATGTTGCTTGAAACCCGACTGGCTTATATAATTCCAATTTGTTTGATTTGAAACTCTCATGCATTGACAATGATTTATAAATCATTTAATTGTTTATTTGGTGTGTTTAATGTTATATTGAATTGACTGGTGCGCCAGTTATTCTGAGATAGTTTTTCTTTACTTTGATTTCTCTGTTATTGCAGTAGGGCCGTAGGAGGAATGGGGGTCGTTCCATGAACATTGAAGGCCTAATTTTCATGGAACAACATTCTCTAACATGTATTACATACTACTAACTATGCATATATGCAGGATTGAGAGAAAAAGGTGTGGTCGTTGTTGAGAACAGTGTAACAGTGCATTGGAGAAGTGTGCTCAAGTGTAGCAGTGAGGAATCTACCCAGCAAAGGAGATGTTTGGTGCTTGGGAATGTCATGGGATGTTCATTAGATGGTGAATCCATCTTTAATTTGTTGCAGGAGTGTGGAGAACCGAGGGATTGAGGAAGCCCTAGATATCAAAGGGTTTGAAGACAAAATTGGGGTTTTGGTGTTGCAGAGCCCTTGAGGCTAATTCTTTTTGGATTTTCCCATTTTGAAGAATAACTAAATACTGTCTAGGATTTGGAATCATTAGGAGGAGTCTGTCTCATATTTCCTTTGTTAAATTCAATATTTTTATGCATTAGGAGAGGGTAGCAGTGCTGAACAGTGTTGTTTGTTCAAAGGAATAGTACAAAAGATTTTGATATGTTGTTGAACCCTAAAAAGGGTATCCATAAATGTCAGTGTCTTATCAGGAGTCTTGAGGAAAGGTAAAGGGATACACATTTTAAGTCTGCTGGTGGTTCATCAAACAGACTAGTAGACCTTTTGGAACAGTTGAGAGAACTTTGTGAATTTGGGGGATTGGATTAGAGTCTTAGGACCTTTCAATCTAAGCACTTGAAAGTCTATAAAACCAAATACATCATTGTGTAGCATTGTGGAGTCTTTGACAAGTTAGATCCTGAAGCATTTGAGGTTTTTGGGATAGCCCAAGTGCCTAAACCTCTGAAATTTCTAAGTTTACTTATGCATTTGATACCACCACCTTTCCCTTTGCATCAAGTGGAATCAGAGCGAGGGAAAGGTCTTAGTGGTCTTGTGAAGTTGGTTCTTGAGTCCTGTAGTGAGCCCTTGTAGTTGAACTATCCTGGGAGGAGTAGCCCTATAGTTGATTCTTGTACCATTGATCAAGAAACCATGGCTAATGGAGAAGATGGAGAGTTGCCAGTTAGAATGACCAACATGGAGTTAGAAAGGATTGTGAAGGAGTAATTGGCTGATAACAAGAAGCTGAAAGTAGCCCTAGACCAAAGGGACAAGGAGAGCTATGAGAAGGATATGTTGATGAGAACTATGATGGAGAGGATAGTAGCATTGGAGAATAGGGATAAGAGCATCAGGCAGGATGAAGAAGTAGTAGTGGAAGAAGAAGAAGGAGGAGAAGCCCAAGAAGAGGAATTGATAGACTCTAAAGATGCAAGGATGGCTAAACTGGTGAAGGCCATAAAGAGTGGAGATGTAAGGGTAAGGAGAAACTTACCTATGCATGGAGGAAAAACAGATGACGAAGAGTTGATAGATTGGTTTAGTGCAATTGAAAATTTCTTTGAATGTGAAGGGATAGAAGAGAAGGACAGAGTGAAGATAGCAAAGTCCAGGCTGAAGGGACATGCTTTGTTGTGGTGGGATTGTATCCAGGCAGATAGATGGAAGAATGGTAGACCCAAGATCACTTCTTGGTATACCATGATGGACAAGATGGAGGCAAAAATTTTGCCAAGAGATTATAGAGTACACTTGTACAAGAAGATGAGAGATTTCAGGCAAAAGGAGATAGATGTAGAGAAGTACACCGAGGAATTCCACAAGCTTGATATTAGAGTGGATCATGATGAAGAGATGGAAGAAAAGATTGCAAGGTATATGGGGGGGCTGAGGTTCAACATCCAGGATAAACTTAGTCTTTCTACCCTAAGGACGGTTGATGAATGCTATCAGTTGGCTCTGAGGGCTGAAGAAAAGATAAGGAGACAAGAGAAGCAAAGCAGCAATAGAGGTGGAAGAAGTGGAGGAAGAGGAAGCGGAGTATTCATAGGAAGATGCTTCACTTGCAATGAAGTGGGCCATCAGTCCTTTAGGTGTCCTAAATGGTAGGAAGACAAAGGGAGAGATAGAAGAGTGAACTTGGTTGATGAAGAACCAAGAAAGGAAGAGTAGAAAGAACCAATTGAAATTCATCCAGAAGAAGGAGAGTACTTGCTGATGGGAAGAAGCAATCAAGCACCAAAAGCTCTAAGTATATTCAGATCAAATTGTCTCATTCAAGGCAAGGTATGCAAGTTTATAGTTGATTCAGGGGAAAGTAATAATGTGTTGTCTTATGAGGTTGTTAAGAAATTGAATTTGAAAATTTTTGCACATGCTAGTCCTTATTATGCCACTTGGGTCAATGAGAATCAGAATTTGTTGGTTAAGAATCAAGTGATGGTTGAGTTTTCAGTTGGGAGTTATAGGGACAAGGTATTGTGTGATGTCATGCACATGACTTGTGGGCATCTAATTTTAGGAAGATCTTGGCAATGTTCAAGGAGAGTTCTGCATAATGGCTATGAGAATACATATGTAGTTCAGCAATGAAAGGTGAAGTATAAGTTGTATCCATTGGTGAGGAGTCACAAGGAGACTATATTGATGTGTTTTGGTAGAGATGTTCCAATGCAGGATCAGGGTACTCCACATTATGATACTGGTTGGGATTTAGAGAAATGCCAGATTAAGGGGTAGGACAGTCCAAGGGAGGCAGGGCTATTTGAACACCCTTTTTTATTGATTGGGACACTCAAGTGTCCTTTGAAAGGGTAGGCAAATGAAGGAGAAAAGGAGACAGGGCAGAGACAAATACAGTTTGTTCAGAGGTCTAGAGTGCAACAGTAGTACTGTCAAGCAAGAGGATAGTATAGTCCAAACTTTTTTTTATCTAGACCTTGGTGTATGACTGTAGGAACTATAATGAAGGAGCAGGTCACTTTGGGGGACTATTTCAGCCCTCAACAGAAAATGAGAGCATGGAGCAATAGGTCACCACCACAAGACAACTCTTGGGGCAAGAGTTGTTTTCATGGTGGGGAGTATGGTGCAAGAGCACCACACTCAACCAATCAAGAGATGCATACTTTCAAGACCTTCAAAGAAAATCCAGAGGATGGAATATATAAATAGGGTCTTCAAATCAATTGGAAGGTCTTAGAACCTATAATGACACTCGAATGGTGCAATTCTTTAATCAAGTCGTGATGTCCTCAAAGGATTACATTTCATTTTGTAAGGTCCTCAAAAGGACAAATAGTTTGGTTGTAATGGACCAATGTTGTCCAAGTTTCCATTAGGTTCTAGGAGGGATATTAGGAAGCTAGGTGAAAGACTTTAATAATGAGAATGACTTTAATGTTTAATAAGCCAATTTATGTTTCTAAATTCAAATTTTCAAACATTAACAGCTATTTAGATTTTAGAGGGAAGTATTAGTTTGTTATGTTTTCAAGTTTAACATTCAACCCAACCGATGAGAGTTGGTTGAATTAGTTTGGGGAAGTTATAATAGAATCCTTTATATTTAGATAAAGGCTCTGTTACATAAGAGTGAAGGAGACTAGTGTATGTATTGGTGAACAAGAAACAATAAAACTCTCTATTGCTTGAAACCTGACTGGGTTATATATTTCCAATTTGTTTGATTTGAAACTCTCATGCATTGATAGGGATTTATAAATCATTTAATTGTTTATTTTTTTTGTTTCATGTTATACTGAATTCACTGGTGCGCTAGTTATTCTGAGACTGTTTTTCTTTACTTTGATTTCTTTGTTATTGCACTAGGGCTATAGGAGGAATGGGGGTCGTTCCATGAACATTGAAGGCCTAATTTTCATGGAACGACATTCTCCAACATGTATTATATACTACTGACTGTACATATGCAGGATTGAGAGAAAAAGGTGTGGTTGTTGTTGAGAATAGTGTAACAGTGCATTGGAGAAGTGTCCTCAAGTGTAGCAGTGAGTAATCTACCTAGCAAAGGAGATGTTTGGTGCTTGAGAACATCATGGGATGTCCATTAGATGGTGAATCCATCTTTAATTTTTTGCAAGAGTGTGGAGAACCGAGGGATTGAGGAAGCCCTAGATATCAAAGGGTTTGAAGACAAAATTGGGGTTTTGGTGTTGTAGAGCCCTTGAGGCTAATTCTTTTTGGATTTGACCATTTTTGAAACTTAACTAAATACTATCTAGGAGTTGGAATCATTAGGAGGACTCTGTCTCATAGTTCCTTTGTTAAATTGAGCATTTTTATGCATTAGGATAGGGTAGTAGTGTTGAACAATGTTGTTTGTTCAAAGGAACAGTACAAAAGATTTTGATATGTTGTTGAACCCTGAAAAGGGTATTCATAAATGTCAATGTCTTATCAGGAGTCTTGAGGAAAGGTAAAGGGATACACATTTTAAGTCTGCTGCTGGTTCATCAAATAGACTAGTAGACCTTTTGGAATAGTTGAGAGAACTTTGTGAATTTGGGGGATTGGATTAGAGTCTTAGAACTTTTGAATCTAAGCACTTGAAAGTCTATAAAACCAAATACATCATTGTGTAGTGTTGTGGACTAGTCCTTGACAACTTAGATCCTGAAGCATTTGAGGTTTTTGGGATAGGCCAAGTGCCTAAACCTCTGAAATTTCTAAGTTTACTTATGCATTTGATACCACCACCCTTCCCTCTACATCACTCAAGGTGGTCCCCATGCTCCCAATTAGAAATGTCAAGCTGGGGTTCCACGTATATGATAGAATAAGTGAAGAATTATAGTTAAAATTTTAAAATATTTGATGTTTGGCTCTATAAATTTGCCATCTTACCAAGTTTTGTAATGTATGGGATAATTATAGTTTTCTTTGTGATATTTTGATGCCATAAGAAATTCTAAACAAATTTGTATTTGGATAGGAGATCGGGCATGGTTTTGTAAAGTGGCTCCGTGCCAAATGTATAATCTCGTGATAAACCGATGCCTTAAGTAATATCGGGATAATTGTAAGTGGCAAGGATCTCGGGTTTTCTTTTTGGTTCTTTCCTGATTGAGCCCTTGAACTAGTTTTCTATTTGTTAATATATATGGTGGATAATCTACTTTTTCCTAAATAAAAAATAAAAAATTCGCCAATACTCTCAAACATTTTTTCCTACAAAAATAAAAAAACTCACCAAATACATTATTATTTTTCTCCACAATAATTAAAGATTCGCCAGAATTTTCATACGATTAAAAAAATTGCCAATAGAAATTAATATTTTTTCCTTTAAAATTTAAAACATTCGCTGGCCAAATTAAAATTTTCCCCCAAAATAATGAAAGATTTGCTAGGATTTTACTCCATTACTTTTTTTTTTGGGGGGGGGGGGGGGAGTTCTTAAAGTTGTCCTTGAATACAGTTAACCAACTAGTCAAATAAAATGAGATATACAAGTAAATCAAAATGTTTGCAAATATAATATATATTTAGCTCACCAAGATAAATTATTGTCAAACTAGCTAATTAAATGCATGCAAATTAGATATACACATTAAAATTAGACAATATGAAAATAAATTGAAATATTTATGAATGTAAGCTATAATGAGTTCACCAAAATGAAATGATTATGATGATCTAACCTATGACAAGCAATACAATCTAAAGAACTTGATTCCCCATAGGGTGCTCCCACAATAGTGGGTTACACTTTTTTGTCAACTTTGACACTGAAATGAACATTCAAAAAAAAAAAAACTTCACATTTGGACACCTATTGCCACTAAATTATTACAAATTTAAAGATGATGTAAATTAGATGTTTTGGCATTTTGTGTGTAGATTCTAAATATATTTTTTAAATTTTTTTTGGAATTGATTTATATCTATTTTTCCATCTCCTTCAAAAACTAGTTTTTAACAAAAAATAACATTTTTAAAGATTGACATTCTCTTGGTACTACATAAAAAAAATTCTAAAATAAATAAAGATGTGATACTTTAAAGTTTAAAATTTTAACACTGATATATAGTGATTGCAATTGGATTTATTTGACTATGTTGAATATTTTGTATTTTATAAAGTTTTGAAGTGACATTAAGTATAATTTAGACATAAGCTCATTTGATACTCTGTAACTTGTTATATATGTATCAAAAGTCAATTATTTTTTGTTTGTTTCAAAAAGGACATCAAGAACTATTTTTCAATTTTTTTTAATTAGTTTACTATTTTTCCATAAGCATTTAACATATAAGTTGATAAATGGTGAAAAACCTATGTTTAGTAAAACTAAAAATATAAAGTCATAATAAACTCAATATATATTAAAATCATAATCATTGGAAAGATTTATTTGAGTAGTACACCATCTTACATCTTGTTTATCAAATGAATTCATTTAATCCCCCAAAACCTAATCTCAGAGTGATATTTTGTCAGCATTTTGATAGGTGCAAAGGGGACTCCATTTCAAGTTATGACTGGGGAGTAGAGAATTTATATCAAAGAGACCTTGATCTAACCATTTTAAATTAATTCCTTCAAATGGGACCTCTCAAGGCTTAAATCGTCACATTTTCTTAAAAATGTGTGATTTCAACAAAAATCAAGATGTTTAGATAAGTGTAACCCACTATAGTGGGATCACCAGATAAGGATGTTGGAGCATGGATATGCCTAGCTACCTTCCTAAAAGGAGAGATAGACACTTATAGTATGTTCCTTTATTGTGATAGAATTGAGATAATGAAGTGTGTAGATGTGATCTAGATTAATGAAGACACAATGATTTAATTAAAAAATAAGCAATAGATATAGAAATTAAAACTGAAATACTAAGGTATATCTAAGATCGAAATACAAATATTAACCTAGATATGAAATTTGGAACAAACTCTACATGACAAGGACATTTGGGTGCCCTAGTCTAGATGTGTTGTGAGCTTTGGAAGATAATAAAAAATGCAATTAGGAGGTTGTGTGCAACAATATCCTAGAAATATAACTTTGAATAGAAAGACATAGGCATTGGGCACCCTAGTTTGAGGATTTTGTTCATTCAAGGTTTTTCACAATCTTTCACTATCTTGTATGCTCCTTTGTAACTTTCACATTGCCAAATCTATAATTTCAAACACAAAAAAATAGAAAGAAGTGTTGTGTCATGGGATTGCTGAAGTCAAACCTCCTTCTAGTATTTTTAGTTCTACAATGGCTTATGGTGAGATCTTAGTGCATCTTCTCGCAAGTACAAAGGCTAAGCAAGAAATGAAATGATGAATTGACAAGACATTGCGTCAAGTATGAAACTCTTTTATATAATTTCACATAAATATTGATGTGATGTAGCAAAGTGTTGCAACATGTTAGTTCATTCTTTCAACATGAAAACATAATGTATTTCATCATGATTACTATAGGAGACTTGGATGCTTTTCTTCTTGAATGCAAATATGTACTTGGATGATTGGAATTGCATCCTGAATATGCCTAAAAGTATAACTTAGATTTGAAAATGATAAAGAGAGTTGTATTTATACACAACTTAAACTTTTTAAAATAAATTTTTAGGAAGGCCAATAAAGCAAGATAAGTTCCCTACTTGTAAAGCCAACTTTTATTCATCAAAAGTTGAGCCCCTTTTTTATTGGATAGGGACACTCAATGACCTATTCTTGGAAAAATGAACTACAATAAGGTCAAAAATAGCGGAATAAACCAAGAGTAGGGAAAGGGTCATGAGACTGAGACACAACCATACATAAAATTAGGCATATCTACCAAAATGGATCTCAAACCTTGCGTGAAATTGTTAAAGTGGACCCTTTACGACACCACACATTGTTGTTGCAATATTTATTAGATCTAAAAATAAGTGAAAATGGGATGATTATGTTTGGGAGCTAACATTAGTTAAGAATCCCACAACATGTTCCAACATAAAGTAACTAGAATTCTATACGTGTGCGACCCTAATATTAATAAAGTTAATAAGGTGTATCACATCTTATATTTTTAAAATAAAATAATAAAAAAGGTCTACTTATGTGGTCCTATGGTATCAATGTATATAACTATAACAATAGAAGGTCTTATATTAGAAAGAAAAATGTGAGTACATGTAAATGTAGGTGCTAGATGAGTTAAGAGAAGATGTCTTCCCTTTTAGGAAAAGAAAACTTAAAACAAGTTTAATTATTAGACCAATCAAAATATTACACACAAACTAGGGTTTTTGTTTTAAGAAAATATAGATATATTTAGATAAGAAAATTATGTTTATTATCTTAAATAACTTAAAAAGTGTGAATAAGGGTGGAAAAGATGGTACCATCTATAGGGCTACTAGAATGCACCCATCTAATATTTTATAAATATAAAGTAGAGTTATTTAAGACACCATGAAGAGATGCATTATAGTGACCCATAGCCATCATGGAGAAAGACTCACCTTTATGAAGCTCTCTTTAGTTTGTTGAATAAGCTCCATTCTATGATACAACAATTGTTGACTTGGTGATGCAACCTACCTTATGCAACATGAACTCATATATTTAAAAATGTGTTCAAGTGGCCTTCTATCTCAAGTTTCATGTTAGGTCCAGAAATGCCATAGCATAAAAGATACTCTAAAAATTATTATATCTTGTTCATCAAGATTGATTACATAAATAAGGCAGTCATATAGTAGTTCAACTGCTATAGAAAAACTATCAAAACTGAAATATAAACTAACTCATAAACCCTAATGATTAATACATTAACATCCCCCCCTTAATCTAAAGGGATTATCATGAAATCAAGGAGCATTTGATACTCCTCAAACTAAGATTGCAGCCATGAGCTTTGGTGGAAACAATTGCTAGTTGATTTGAATCATCTTTTGGAAGCCTGTTACTATGGAAGGATTTAAAATCCGTTTGAACTTACCTTTGAACTTACCTTTCTTTTTTTTTTCTTTTTTTCTTAATAGGGTGCAAACTTTTATACTTGAGCCCATTGCTTTGGTGGGTCTCAAATTTTGAAAATGAGCCTATTGTTTTGATAGGTCTCAAATTGGGACTTATTTTGTCCATTTTGAATTAGCACACTATGAGTGCACAATAACTGAAAAATAGCACACATTGGGTGCAATGGACTTGTTTTGTCCATGTTACAATTTGATGATAGCACACATTAGGTGCAATAGACTTAGCACACATTGGGTGCAATGGACTTGTTCTATCCATGTTACAATTTGATGATAGCACACATTAGGTGCAATGGACTTATTTTGTCCATTTGTTTGAGAACAACATACATTGAACTGTTGTAATTACCACTCACTAGAACTTGAATCTGACATATATATAATATTCCTTCCTTTGGTAGATGAGAGAAAAAAATTTAATGACATGATTTCATTGATGAAATTATTGAAATATTTTGCCAATATGCTGGTCAGTATTTGCTAGGCAGGAGAATGCAACGGTTCTTGTCCACAAAAGTTGATGAACCAAAGCGAACTTCAAATTTACAGACTGTTGTTGGTTCCTTCAAAGGCTGAGGCTATGATTCATCACCATTCAAGTCTTTTGAAACCTAGTTCAAATCTTTCATGCTACACCAAATACAAGTAATCCTATGCTCTCATGCTTCTCCTTCTCGGGTCCCTTTCGAAATGACTGTCAACACATTCTTCTTCCTGGCTCCAATAATCATTCCCTCAAATCTGCATATCTCATTATTCTTCTTTGTAAACATTTAGAGGTTCAAAAGCTTTTAATATGTCGATGACGATAATGTCTACTAAACAATATAATAGCTTAAAGTTTCATTATACTCCTTTGTAAATGATGTTGATCAGAGGCTCACAATCTTGCAATTTTCAATATTATCAACTTAATACGACAACACCAAACAAGTATTAGAACAACTTGATGAATCAAGCTCACCAATAGTCATTTCACCTTCCCTGATTATTGTTGTCAAGCAGAGCCTTTTTACCACGCTCGGCTCTTCTGAATGGACTGTGAAACATAGATCTTTCACAGGCTCTTTTCCGCAATGACTGTCAGACATATATCTTTTAACTATTCTGTGGCAAATATCAACTCTTCAACTTGACAAAATCAAGATTCAACACCAGCATAAACTTTGTGTAACGGTTCTTGGCAAAAACCGTTATAAACTTAAACTCATTCAAAAGTTCAATACTCAGTTTCTTTGTCAAACAACCACATCCTGGTGAACTGCTAGCAATATAAATTTAAAACAAAACATAAAAGACTGAATGCCTTTCGCAGTCCAGAATACCAATCACTTCATTAAATTGATCTATCGATTTTTCCTTGTTTAAGCATTGCTCTGGAGGAAGCATTGTTTTATTTTTATTTTATTTTTCTGAAAGGAAGGTAATAGGTTTGAGAAATCACTTCATCAATATTGGTAATAGGTTTGAGCAATCACTTCATCAATAAACCAATACTTTAAAGCTTCTATTCACGGCATATAAATGTCACTAACACTATCTTCGACTACACACTCTAAATTCGTAGTCAAGATAACAAATATGAGTAACAGCCATGATAAATAGATGGACCAATGCAAATTGCTAAACCACAAATGACCAATCACACACAATCTAAATTTTCATTCACGGAAAGCTTTCTTCACACTTCTCCGCTTGCCAGACTTCGAAACCAGAATGTCTATTATATCACAACTTTCCTAATTGTAGATTTCAGTCTAACAATGGAGATCTAAGCCACTGTTCCACGCATCAGATCATATCTTTATAATATTAACACAGCTTTTTGCTACCAGATTTACCAAAACTCACCTCCCATTGGTTTGTCTTCAATCACTTCTTTCGAGATATGAAGCCTCTTGCTGGGATTAAGTTGCCACACTGGACCGTAATCTTTCTACTTTATGTTGTTAAAAAACTCGGCAACCGCTGCGTGGTTTATTTCCCTCTTTTCATTCAATTATATTGATTTCAATGTTGATGCATCCAGAAGCATTATACCCTCAATACTTTATTCGATCTTAACTTCAGATCCACAAAATGTAACGGCCCAGATTTGGCTTATTTTGGATAGTGGTCAATAATGAATACAATCTGATATCTCGGTTATCTGCGATTATCTGCTCATACGCCACTACTGTAATTTCGCAGAGGCAGGGAGATCTACTTAAATTCACATGCAAATATATTTGCTTTGCTACTAACAAGAATGAGATACATCTTTCATCATTTTGTAATGCTTTGGAGATTGCTGACTCTTACAGGCACGAGTCATCTTCATCGACATCTTCTGTCGCCTTTCACATGCTCAGCTAGCAGAAAACAACAGCATCTACATGATCTCTCACGCCATCATCTTTCACAACCCATTGCCTACTCTGAGACCACTGTTAGGTCCAGAAATGCTATAGCATAAAAGATACTCTAAACATTATTATATCTTGTTCATCAAGATTGATTACATAAATAAGTACATTCATATAGCAGTTCAACTGCTATAGAAAAACTACCAAAACTGAAATATAAACTAACTTATAAACCCTAATGATTAATACATTAACAGTTTCGTTCCTTGGAAGAACATCCATTGCACAAGAAACTAAGTCCTTCAAGCTGGTTTGAACCATATTCTTGAGCTCTCACAAAAGCCAAAACGATACATCCAAAATGGAATAAAGCAATGCGGTCATTATAAATGGTAGAGTCAAACAAGGCAAACAAAACGCTCAGACTTTAAAAACTGAGTAAACAATTGAGTAAAATATTGCAGGCCATTTTCAGGTGGGAAAGGACATGGCCAACACTTGTCAAGCAAGCCAATGGCGATCTCCTCAACAAAAACGCGGAATGTTTATTGATATAAAATAGTATAACCAGACGCAGGTAAGTGAATATGAGGTCATAAGCATCTATATTATATGGGAATTCGGCCTCAGAGAAAATAAAATGGGATATAAGGCGAATATAGAGAAGGTGGCCGGCTGAAACTGACAGAAAAATTCGGGCAGCCCGGATAATTTTATGTTGGGTCAATCCTTTACATGTCCTCATTCATCCGATGCTTTTCTTTGGTCATTTGGGAAATAAGGCTGCATAATGGGATATTTTTAAAACAAAATGATCAAATAGTAGATCTTGGTAGAATTCGTTTTCAGCATTTGGAGGGAAGTGAAATTTTTAATTCTTTCATATTATTTTAGTGTTATGATTTGCTTTAATGTGTTAATATAGGTTGTAAGTTAATGAAAATGTACTTAAGTAATATATTCATTTTTATTTTATTTTTCTGAGTTTGATTATGTAATAATTTTTTAGCATCAACATTTTCCAATCACGCTATAGGATGGATCATGTAGTGTGATCCTTGATGCTAAAAAAAATGATCAAATACAAAATTGAATCTATAGCTTAACCTTAACCCTAATCAAACTCTATCACTAATTTAAACATAAACCTAATTTCTTAATATTAATAATTATACAGTGAGATGTTGAATGTTATAAAAGCCAACCTAAAATTTAAAAGTTCAATTTGACAAATCAACATAATTAAATTAAACATTTAATCATTTTATTTCAATTAAGTTTAAAATTTTTGGTAAAATTTAATTGGTTTCATGACATCCATAACAAAAGAATAAGTTAAATATTTATATTCTATCATTGAGCTCAATAGATACAAACAAGATCTTTATGGGGACAAAATGAAAAACAAAAATGTTTTACAAAATTAAATCTATATATTATAATTAAAAACTATAAAATATTAATTTATATATTATTTCATTCTATTCACTTTATAAAGATACAAATTTTGTTAATCTCTACTTTTATAGTTATTGTATGAATATTTTTTATTGAACTCAAACTATAATAATTTAGATTTAACAATGGAATTTATGTTTTCTATTTCATATCGAATTTTGTAGGTTTATATGTTTTATTTTTATATTTTAAACCCTAATTTCTATTTTCTATTTTATATATTCTCTTAAAAGTTTATGTCATTTTTCTTTAAATAAGAGTTAAATATAATTTTTTTTATTATACTCTTTGACATCAAATCTTAAATTTAATGATCTATATTATACATGTTGTATTTTATATTAGGAATAAGTATAATATTTTAAAATTTCAAATTTACTTCAATCTTAAATATTTTTCATTAAATTATATATTCTAAATTATTCTTGTAAGTCAATAGAATTTAGTCATTTAGCATCTATTTTCAATATTTGATAATTTTGTATTAAAGAATAATTTTTTTAATAAATTTTTTATTTTCAATTGAATTATAAAATTTATATTTATTTTGTTAATACATTTAACGACTTTTCACACGTTAAAATTTTTAATACAAGAAATAAATATAAATATTATTAGTTTCTTTGCCGTGTTCTTGAAACAACGATTTTTATAATTACTATAAACTTTCAAAAACTATTGTTGCTCAACTAAAATTGTGATTTTCCACTTCCTGTAATTATCAAAAATCATTGATGATATTTTACCCTATTGGCTGATGCAATAGAAGTTCACTGGAAATTTTACCCCAAATTCTATATATTAATTGTTAATGTGAAATCATCAAGCTCATTGACCATATTCATTGTATCCATTTACCGAAAGTATGATTAGGTTCCTCAAGGACAATTCTGGTCATCCCAGTCAAAATACCTATGAGTGCAATGAGCAGGATGCCGACAGTATGGAGAGCTACAAAGTTGATTCAGGCAACAATTTAACTCACACTTGTCTTGCTTGCAGCTGATTTTCTCAAATATTGTTAACTATTTTTTCAGAATGCTTTCCGTGCATTTGCTGGCAAATAGGTGCATATAAGTCAATAGTTTTGCCTCCGAACAATGGGATATTGGAAAGAGTTGTTAAGGTATACATTTTGCTTCGTTATTTTTCAATTCTGAGGTGCACATTTTTACTGGTCCTCAATATTTTGTTCATAACTGTTAGGATGTCTGTTCCATTTCTTTCATAAGATCCTAATTAAAGAAAATGTTCTTTACACTGCAAATGCAAGAATGAAACTGACTTGCTGAATTTTGGTACAATTATTATGCTGTGTTTTATAAATATTTGCCAGTTTCTTCAATTTAAAGCACTTGTTCTGTTCTGTTTTGATAAGAGAATTGTTAGTGCTAAAGGAACGGTTTCTCTTTTCAGGAATGGAATAAATTGTAAACTCCTATTAACGCTTAAGGAATGATTTCTCCATTCAGGAAAATAAATAAATGGCAAAGATTTATTTAGTGCTGAACAAATGATTTCTCCTTGCAGAAATGAAGTAAATGGTAGTGAGTATTTGTTAGTCTTCTAAAGTAGTGTTATTAGGTATTCATTCTAAGCTTTTTTATTTTGAGATAAAATATTGTCTGTTGCATCAGGTGCGTTGGCTTATAATTTGTTTTTATTTCAACATATGAAACAACGAAGGGGTGCAGGAAACCCTGTTTTATATTGCCTTTATAGAACTTATTTCCGAAAATTGTCATTTGAATCTTCCAAAGCTACCATTTAACATTTTCATGATTCCGGACATAAATTTCATTTAATCTCATCTTACTTTTATAGTTTAGTAGATCTATGCAGGTCATACTCTTTAGCCACGGCTATGCAGTAATTCTGTTTATACTACCTGCAAACATAGATGCATTTGATACAAGGGTAGAACTGGAAAACATCATAATCTTTCTAGAATAATCAGAGATCTATGGAGGTTATACTGTTTAGCCACGGCTATGCAGTAATTCTGTTTATACTACCTGCAAACATCGATGCATTTCATACAAAGGTAGAACTGGAAAACATCATAATCTTGCTAGAATAATCATATATCTGTGGAGGTTATACTGTTTAGCCACGGCTATGCAGTAATTTTGTTTATTCTACCTGCAAACATAGATGCATTTCATACAAGGGTAGAACTGGAAAACATCATAATCTTGCTAGAATAATCATAACCATTGCACGGGTAAGATTATCTACGGGATAAGAAAGTATAATTCTCTTTTATAGATTATTAACATTTGTAATGTTTAAATAGAGTGGGAAAACAACTACTCTTCAAATTATAAAATGATGTCTGATGTCCTATTATTAGAATAAATATTTAGTAAGTCCTACAACAAATGTCCACACAACCTAGAAGTCAATAGCATGTCTCAGTGTTTCGATCTCTCCATCTCCGGTTACTTCCCTCCAGTATATGCTGTTATATGCTTGTTGGCTGCACACGGAACACTCATTTTTCTTCTTCAGCCATGGCACAATACATTTCGTGTGAAAGATGTGGAGTTCATGGCAACGTAACTGGCACACCTCTTCGGCTGCTTCAAAATCTGATAAACGAATCGCACACATAACATTTTCCTCCTCTGAAATGTTTTTGTTTACGCTACCCAAATCTTCAACCACTGGTCTTATCTGTCTCTCCCTATGCCACTCCACTCTTAGTTCCAGATCGCTTGACTAATGTTCCGAAATCATATCTCGTACTTCCTCCAATGTAACATTTATCTGATTCAGACCCCTACACTCCCCCACTCTCACTACCAAATCCTCACACTCCTGATGGAGGAAGATTCAACACATACAATGCTAAACAGAGTAAATAGAGATTTAATAAAACTTCATATATATTAATGCCAAATTTTCAAATTTACAGAGCTGCTAGAATGCTCAAACTTTCGCCTACATTTCTTGCTTGCAAAGACAGAGTAGCATCTCAGTACACCAAACTAAAACTGAAAACATTCCTTTCCTGATTTCAAAATATTCTCCCCGGAAGCATCTAGATAAGTCTGGAGAATGACCGAAAGAACCAAAAATGTCAGCGAAAAACTATATAAAAATACTGCAATTAATACAATGGTTGGCGGAACAAAAATGTTGACGTAGGAGAGAGTGGTCGCATGATCACATGAATAAAATAATGCTCATGCGATCATGCGACAAGAGCATAACCAAGGGGACCCACGCGCTTGAAACGGAACCCAAAACTTTGTGTCAGAGATGGGACGGAAGAAAGGACAGACAACTGACGGGGCATTGCAGGAAGAGGTCGTATGATCGCATGAAGCTGTATAACAGTTATGCGATCATGCGACAAGGGAAAGATAAGGGGCCCACGTGGAAATAAAGAGATCGCAGGTGCGCACTTAAACACAAAACCCGAGCAAGCTAAAGTTAACACAAAATGTGCTGGGCAAAAAGAGGAAGCCACATGAGGACAAAAAGAAATAAACATTGTGTGGAGAGGCGGAAAGTGGCATGGTCGCATGATCGTAAGGGAGGAGAGAGAAGCCTTGCGATCATGTGACAAGGCAGAAATGGTACGATCAGAAAGAGAGAAAGGGGCGCGGAGACAGGGAAGATTACAAATTTTTCTTTACTGGCTTCCACTTCCACAGGCATCCGCATTCTTCAACACTCCCCCTTAATCTTCACTAATAAGTATGTCCACAATGCCAATTTCTTCCCGAAGATGTTCAAACACATTCTTTGCCAGTGGTTTTGTAAATATATCAGCAAGCTGTTCATTTGACCTGCAAAACTGAAGATGAATGTCACCATTGTTGACCAATTCTCTGATGAAGTGATATCTGGTATCAATATGCTTGCTTCATTTATGGAATGCATGATTTTTGGATAAGGTTATTGTAGAATTGTTATCACAGTAAATTTTCATAGAGTCTTCTTGATGATGCCCCAATCTGAAAGTACTCTCCTCAACCAAACTGCTTGACAAGATGCTGATGTGGCTGCTACATACTCTACCTCAGCTGATGAGAGAGTAATAATAGATTGTTTCTTTGATGCCCAAGAGATAGCTCCGGAACCAAGATGAAAAATGTATCCGGAAGTGCTTTTTCTGTCATCCATGCTACCTCCCCAATCATTGTCTGTATAACCAATCAGTTTATAATCATTTGAAGGAGTATACAAAATTCCAAAATTCTTTGTTCCAGCTATGTATCTCAAAATTCTTTTTCTAGCTTTCAAATGTGACTCTTTCAGTTTTTCCATGAATCTAGAAATAAGGCTAACACCAAACATGATATCCGGTCTTGTGGTAGTTAAATACATGAGGCTGCCCACTAATCTTTTGGATAGAGTTGGATCTACACTTGGACCTTGATCATCCTTGCTAAACTTCAGACCCAATGCAACTGGTGTAGGGCCAGGATTGACTTTTGTCATTTTAAATCTTTTCAATAGTTCACTAGCATATTTGCTCTGATATATGAAGATTCCTTGATCATTTTGACTTACCTCCATGCCAAGAAAGTATCTCATGAGGCCCAAATCAGTCATATCAAATTCCTTTTTCATGGCTGCCTTGAATGTGTTAGTTTCCATATCTCCTGTGAATATAAAATCATCTACACATAAATAGACTATCAAAATTTCTCCTTCATCATTCACTTTGATGTACAAGGTAGGTTCATTCCCGCATTTATTAAAACCATTATTTACAAAATAGGAATCTATTCTATTGTACCATGCTCTAGGAGCTTGTTTCAAACCATATAATGCCTTTTTCAATCTGCATACTTTATGTTCTTCTCCTAGAATTTCATATCTAGGTGGCTGACTTACATACACCTCTTCTTCCAAAATTTTATTTAAGAAGGCTGATTTGACGTCCATTTGATAAACTTTCCATTTGTTTCGGGTTGCAATTGATAGGACCATTCTTATTGTATCCATTCTTGCCACGAGTGCAAATGTTTCATTGAAATCTATACCGGGCCTTTGTGTAAAACCTTTTGCCACTAATCTTGCCTTGTGCTTTGCAACTTTTCCATCAACATCATACTTTGTCTTATAAATCCACTTGACTCCAATTACGTCCTTGCCTTTAGGAAGCTCAACTAGATCCCATGTTTCATTATATTCTATTGACTAAATTTCTTCATCCATGGCTGTAATCCATTTGTCTTCTTTTATGGCTTCTTCAAAATAGATTGGATCAGCTTGTGTTAACAATGCAAAATCACAACAGAATTCAGCACTTTCATCTTCTTGAGTTTGATCATAAATCTCCCAAAGACTTCTTGTCTTCTTTAATGTGTTTATGGACCTAGACCTTAAAGATTCAATTGTAGGATCAGAAGATTCACTACTATTATTATTTGTTGGGGTGGTGGGATTTGGAGTGCTTGGAGCTCTTGAAGATGTTCTAGGTGCATTTGCTTGTGTAGGAGGATTTGCAGCCTAAATTTCATCCTATTCATTTTCTTGTAGGACACTAGGTGTGCTTGAACTTATTTTGTCTATGCTTCCATCCCAAGGCTCTTCTTCAACAAATTCATCATCATGGCTTATTATCAGCTTCTTAGTAATAGGATTGTATAGCTTATATGCTTTTGAGTGTTCACTATATCCCACAAATATGCATTTTTCTCCTTTGTCATCTAATTTTCTTCTCAATTCTTGAGGTACCAATGAGTATGCCACACATCCAAAAACTCTTAAATGTGAAATGTTATGTTCTCTTACTCCAAGCTTCTTCTGGTGTCTTATTTATCATAGTTTTCATTGGACACCTATTCAAAATATATACTGAACATGCAACAACTTCAGCCCAATATTCATTTGGTAAATGTTTTGCCTTTATCATGCTACGTGCCATTTCCATGACTGTTCTACTCTTTCTCTCAGCTACCCCATTTTGTTGAGGTGTGTACCTTGTTGTAAACTATTTATGTATGCCATTTTATTTGCAAAAGTTTTGAAATTTAGTTGAGACATAGTCTCCACCTTGATCGGTTCTCAATGTCTTGATAGGATATCCACTTTCTTTTTCAACTTTTGCCTTGAACTCTTTGAAGACAGCAAATGAATCAGATTTATACTTCAAGAAATAAACCCATGCCTTTCTACTAAAATCATCAATGAATGTTATGAAATAAAGTTTTCCACTAACGGAAGGTGTTTGCATAGGTCCACAAATGTCTGAATGCACTATCTCTAATGGTTGTTTTTCTCTATATGATTCCCCAACCGGAAATGACTTCCTATGTTGCTTTGCCAATATGCAACTCTCACATGTGGTTTTAAGTGGCTCTATTTGTGGCAACCCAAAAACCATTTTCTTCTTGTATAACAGTTGTAATATTTTGAAGTTTAAATGCCCAAGCCTTAAATGCCATAGCCAAGATTCATTTTTATATGAAGCTTTAAAAGCTGTTTCAGCAACCTTTTGCAAACCTTGTGGCTCAATCATTAATCCACTTTGAATTCTTAGTGGGAACATCCTATTCTTTGTCATTTCCTTGCAATCAGCCTATTGCTTGGTTTCTTGTCTAGGATCACACATTCACCATTCTCAAAGTGTACTCTATAACCCTTTTGCACTAATTGCCCAATGCTTATAAGGTTGTGTTGTAATCCAGGAACATAGTAAACATCTAAAATTTGTTTATATTTTCCTTGTTTTGTTTTTATGTTGATTGACCCTTTGCCCATGACTGAAACTTTTTGATCATTGCCCAATTTAACTTCTAATTTTACTGAATCATCCATTGTTGAAAACATTTCCTTTTTACAACTCATATGGTTACTACACCCACTATCTAAGAACCACAGTTCTTTAGAAGTTTCTTGTGCTACATTGCATGCTATGAACATTGTGTCCTGTTCACTAGTGTTTGACTAATTTTCATTTGTAAAATATGCCTTTTGCTTGTTCAAATCATATTGCTTTTTCCTACATTCTGATGCATAATGTCCAAATTTGCTATAGTAGTGACATTGGATGTTAGATTTGTCATACCTTTCTCCTTGATGATGGCTTTGAGAGTGACTGCTCCCCCTTCCTCTTGTTGATGTAGAATGGGCATTTGGGCTTGATGGTGGTCTTCTACTATCAAATTGTGTGTTTTCTCTTCCTCCTCTTGATGAGAAACGTCATCTGCCTCTGCTGTTGTTTGATCTCCCTCTTTACTTGCCAAATGAGAGTTGGGTCTTGAATGCATTCTCAAATGATGATGACCCAGTTCGGTTCAGTCTTTGCTCATGGACTAGAAGTGATCCCATTAACTCATCTACTAATAATATTGAAAGATCTTTGGCCTCTTGAATAGCAATTACTACAGCATCAAATTTAGCAGGCAGACTTCTAAGTATTTTTTCCACAATCTTTTGATCTTCAATAGTGTCTCCATAGGTCCTTAACTGATTTACTATTGACATTGCATGAGTGAAGAAAGCATCTATAGAATCTGAGTCTTTCATTTGTAAATTCTCAAAATCACTTCTAAGTATTTGTAGTTTTGCCATTATTACCTTGTCTGTGCCTTGGTATGCTGTCTGCAAACTGTCTCATGCTTGTTTTGATCTTGTGGCAGCTGCAACCTTTGGAAAGATTGATTCTTCCATTGCTTGTTGAATGAAAAATAGTGCCTTTGCATCCTTCTTCTTATTTTCCTTCAATAAGTCCTTATCTACTTGTGAAAGGGCCTGATATGCCTGCTGGTCTGGTGGTTCAGGAAACCCATTCTCCACTAAATCCCAAACATCTTGTGAACGAAAAAGTGTCTTCATTTTTATGCTCCAATAGTCATAATTTTTGCCATTAAAAATTGGAATCTGGGGCTGAGAAATGCTCCCACTGGTTCCTGCCATGGTTTACCAATAACACTTTCTCCCTTTTTATAAAACCCCTTTTTCTTTTTCTTTTCTTTGACTTTCTCTTTGCCCACAATGAAATCTTCCAAGAAAAATAATACCCAGATCCTTCTGAGCTTCAATCTCTGGCAAACCTTTTCTTCAATAACAACCTGCTTTGATACCACTTTGATGGAGGAAGATTCAACACATACAATTATAAACAAAGTAAATAGAGATTTAATAAGACTTCATATATATTAATGCCAAATTTTCAAATTTACAGAGCTACCAGAATGCTCAAACTTTCACCTACATTTCTTGCTTGCAAAGATAGAGTAGCATCTCAGTACACCAAACTAAAACTGAAAACATTCCTTTCCTGATTTCAAAATATTCTCCCCAGAAGCATCTAGATAAGCCTAGAGAATGACCGAATGAACCAAAAATGTCTACAAAAAACTATATAAAAATACTGTAATTAATACAGTGGTTGTTGGAACAAAAATGTTGATGCAGGAGAGAGTGGTCTCATGATCGCATGAATAAAATAATGCTAATGCGATCATGCGACAAGACCATAACCAAGGGGACCCATGCGCTTGAAATGGAACACAAAACTTTGCATCAGAGATGGGATGGAAGAAAGGATGGACAGCTGACGGGGCACTGCAGGAAGAGGTCACATGATCACATGAAGCTGTATAACAATTATGAGATCATGCGAAAAGGGAAAGATAAGGGGCCCACGTGGAAATAAAGAGATCGCAGGTGTGCACTTAAACACAAAACTGAGCAAGCTAAAGTTAACGCAAAATGCATTGGGCAAAAAGAGGAAGCCGCATGAGGACAAAAAGAAATAAACGCTGTGCGGAGAGGCGAAAAGGGGCACGGTCGCATGATCGCAAGGGAGGAGAGAGAAGCCTTGCGATCATGTGACAAGGTAGAAATGGTACGACCGGAAAGAGAGAAAGGGGAGCGGAGATAGGGTGGATTAAAAATTCTCCTTTGCTAGCTTCCATGTCCACAGGCATCCGCATTCTTCAACAACTCCCACTCTAACGAATTGAGAACAATTTGAAACAAGTTTACATGAAATGCAAACTTATTCACTTGTTTTTGTGGGTCTGCTTCGTACGCTATTTTCTCTCTTATCAAATCACCTCTCACTACACACGCAAGGCTGTTTAGATTGCCTAGACTAGCTATAGCTTTAATCATTTCAATATTAAACCCTTCTGCCATTTTTTTCTAAACTTATTTATGGACTTGTGACTTCAAATAGTTGTGTAATTACAGATCTCACGCTCCTTATCATATATCGTAACAATGAATGAAGAGTTGGGAATAAATAGATACAAACATCTCATAAATAGGTTATAAGAAAAGCAACCAATATCAATGATTAAATCTTCCAATAGTGTTGTAAATGTGAATTACATCATCCCTCAAATGTTATTTCGGTCAATTCATTGATTAAGAAAAACAATTTAATCCGGTTTATCAACGATGAGGGTTAATGGTGAATATTAAATTTTGAGTCAGGAAAATTTCAAAATATAATTTTGAATAACCAAAACTACAACATTAAGTTTTAAATCGCAAATATAAGATAGGTGTTTATTTTGTTAAACAATAACAATAAGAACATGTTTCGTTTAGGGAATGTTTTCTTTCTTTAAGTATAGATAAAAATAAAAAACATTTTTGCTATTATCAAATTTTAAAATTTTGTGTAAAGATGTCAATAGTTCTAACTTAATATCATATATCTTATTCAATATACCACAACAAAAATTTAGTCCCTAACTTGCATTTCCAATTTAGTACATAATTAGACTTCTTCTAATCAATATAATGGATCATCTACTGCAAGAAAAGCTATTAAAGATAACGATATTAAGATTGTCATATTTAAATAGTTAGAAATATAAGTTCATGTTCTTAAAAGTTGACCACTTTCATTGGACTAGTTTTACACTTATGAAAATGGAAAAAATCCTTAAGGATAAATCTAGTATCTTAGAATAAATGATTGGGTGCTAAATTATATTATTTTGAATGGATTAAATAGTCGTAGAATGGGTTCTTTCAATAAAAACCTTTGTCAATGCATTGTTTGATGACAATAAATAAATAAATTGAATGCATTTAAAATATGATTGCCTAAAAATGAAATCCCCCAAATTTTCATCAATCTACTTATAATAGCTTCTAATTACATCTATTATATGAGACTCAGAATTGGGCTTTTGGAATTTTTTGGTGTTTTTCAGAGACTAAAGAATGTATGGAAGAATTGGGAGGTGTACAAAGGACATGGAAATGTGTAGGTAATACAGGTCCATCCATTCCAGGAGCATTTGAGGCCAAGTGATCAGAGGAAGGTCTTTAAAATGTGACTATCTCAGAGGTATCGCAAACTATCCTAAAGTGATAGTGATTGAATGTAATTAGTTTGGTTTAATTTCTTAGCATGTCCTTCTTGAACACCCTTAGCTATTGTATCTACTAATCTAATTGTAGGATACTTCAGGGAAGACAAGGAATATGCATATACACTACACTAAAAGTTACAATGCATTCTCTTTAATTTCAAAGAAAAGAAGGCATTAGGCCTAAAAAATTAAAAGAATAGCATGGATCATAAAAATACCTTTATCTGAAGACAAAGAGGCCTATTACAAATCATCATGCTTCCTTAGTGCTTGCACTTCCATTGTCGAAAGAACCAAACCTAGCACAAGCAACTTAGTGTAGATGGAGAACTCAACAAAATGTTGCATGCAAAGGATCAACAATCACGATGAACCATTATTTCCTGCTAATATCACCCTCCTCTTGAATTTTTATTTTAAAACATGAACACATAGGAAATACATTATTTTGTATTTCCATTTTAGATCACTTATAGTGTGCTATGATTGTAAATGAGTTTGTTGTAGATGGTTGGTAGAGGGTCAATTGTTCTTGTATAGATTCATGTTGTTCATATATCATTTCATGGTTTTATCTTGGTATAAAATTTGGAGTTGAGTTATTCCATAATTTATCTTGTGAGGCAAGACAAAAAAATACTCAGAACTTTCTCTTGTGACAAGATAATCTTCTTAGGGAGGTGTATGGTGAAGGAGCACTAAGAGCCCTTTAAGGACACATGATCATTTTGAGTAAATATTTTTAACAAGGAAATTATGAGACCATTTTTTTCTTTTCATGAGAAAATAAGGTCATTCCATGTATTGGATCAAAGCTGTAAGGTCATTGTGCCATTTTTTTCACCTCTAGGCCAACTAGGTCTTGAATAGATCAACACTGGTCAACACCCATAGAGGTGCAGAAAGTGATGAAATTAATTTAATTAATTTTTTTAATGTCATATTTTTCATGTTTGAGGAATCCTAGGTGTATAGGAGATCATTTGGTTGAAAATTGCAAAAGTTGTCGAAATTGCTCAAAAGTTGCTATGAGCAACTTTGTAATTTCGTTGCAAAAAGTTGCATTTTATTTCCCAAATGACCAAATAATTTCAAATCTGGTTAAAATAGTTAGTGAGTGGTGTAAGAACTATATATGTTCTATTTGGATCAAGGATGAAGGTTTTTGTTGTATTTTAAAAGAAAAATCAATAAAGAGCACTGTTATTTCTGATACTTTCACTATTTTCTCGACTTACAGAGAGTTCCTCTTTTCTGTAACAGATTTTTCTCCCACAAATGACACATGGTTCAAATATTATTTGACTCTAGTTTTAAATGAATCAAGTTTGAGAGAATTTCAGGCTTTTTTGAAAAAATTATCATGGTTTTTATGGTTGGATGTCCAAACCCTTGTTAGGATATCCAATGGACATTAAAAATTGCATGACTTTTAATCGCTCCATGGAAATTACCTTAAAATTGGTATATTAAACCTTCAAAATGTCTATTTCAATATTATTGAGGTCGTAGTGTATTATTTCATAGTTTTGATCATTTTTAATGATGCCCTAGGTCAATAGCAGGGTTCATCAGGATGACTCTGAACAATAGCAATGGGTTTTGTTTAATTTTTTAGTTTCTAGATGGAGTGTTTAGATGGTGAACGGTATTTGTAAGGTTTCAATAAAAATAATGATTTTTTTTCTCCAAAGAAAACCCAAAGGTGTAAGTTATTTTTTCTCTAATTGTTTCCCCAAGCTACTGCTCAGTGTAATCTATTGTGTTGTCTAAATCCATTTTATTCGTCCCATAGGTTTTTCAGCCTATCCCTTATTGTAAACATAACTTTTTGAGGGATTTTAGCAATAAAAACAAATATTTTATGTCCCAAGGTGTGTCAGACCCATATTGATGTTTGATGGAGTTATTTCATGATGATGTGATCCCAAGGTATGGGGCTAGAGGATTAAGAGCCAAGGTTTTCACTACTACTCAAATTCACATGGAGGTAAAGAACACTTGTAAATATATCAATAAACCTTAGAAGGTTCTGACAATCAAAGATCACTTGGTAAGAATGGAAATGGTTTGTAGGATCACCAACATTTTTTTAAAGCCTTGGGTTTTGGGAATATCTATCTAGGAGTCAATCTCTTGTTTCTAGGAGGTTGATTCGGTTAGTTGGTAGAAGGTTTCTATTACTTTTTGTACCTATATGTGAAATTTTTTGGACCACCTTCCTCGAAGACAATATTTTCTCTCAAGAAATTTCCACTTGGGTAGGCAGCTTAAATCTATTTAGGTGAGGTTGGAAGAGGTTGAGTTCAAAAATATGAAGTTGAAATACACAATTTTGACCTCATAATTAAGTTAATTAAAGTGGAATTTGAAAATCTTACCATGAAGTCACTAGTTTAGGAAATAAAAAGACAAGAAAACATATCCCTTCAACTCCCTATTCGAGGTACCACCTTTTTTCAAACTAGAATTTTTTACCTTAAAAATGTTTGGAGTGCAAAGCTAGCATGCATTTTTCAAGAGATGAAAATTTCATATATGTCCTTGGAGTTTTGGGTATAATTTGTTAAAGAGAAGAAGAAAAATTCCCCCTTCATTGAGGTTGAATAGGTATTCCAAGCCAAAATCAATGAGAAATATCATGCGTGGGCCAAGCAATCTACTTTGAGAGTGCAAAAACACCACCTGTTTCTTTGTTAGTGGAAAACCCTTGACCTGAATGACCCCACTATGAGGCTTCAATTTCTCCTCATCGCTCAAAACAAGGTGTTCAGATCTAAGTCATGGTTATCTCTCAATAGATGTTGAGTAAGTGAATATGCAATGTAGATGGCGGTTACTAGACTAAATCCATGATTCAAATAGAGTCTCCTCTTCTTATTGCATTTTTGTGTCATCATTACTAATTACTTGGGTTTGTAAATGGGACATTTTCTAAAATTAATAAATAATATAGCATGCAACACCTTGATGGGAACAAATAGAGTTTAAATCATTGTACTTGCAACAAGATTTCTAAATATGGGGAAAAAGTCACTTCCAGTCATTATCCCTTAGTTGATTTTCCCTTTCCGAGTACCCTCACCTCTTGTTTTGGCTTTCTTTCTATAAAATCTAGTTTCTTGTCTTCCTCCTCACCTCAATGGCCTTGCAACACTCATCCAATTAAGTCTTGCAACTCTATGGGCTAAGGAGTTGGATGCAATGGTTCTCAATGCAACTCTCCAATTAGGGTGTTCATGCACTATGCTATGTCATGTGGAAAAATGAGAAAATGTTACCATTTTGTAAGTAATTCCCATGTGAGTCAAAATTTCAGCATTTTCATCTGTCGTTGGCATTCTGCCAAATACAAGCAATATTTAAAAATAAAAAAATTCCCTTTGTAAAATCAGATGGAGAAAAATAAATACCATAGCCATCGAAAATGGTCGTAAAAAATTTGCCCCAAATGTATAAGCGTAAGAAAGATGTTTTTTTTACCCAAATTTTCCTATGCATTCAAATTTGGCTAAAACCTATTTTAAAAGTCTCTGTTTTACCCCTGCCAGTCATCTCTAAACTTTTCATGGCCTCATGCTCTATCCTCTGGCCTCCATAATTATTTCAAGTCCCTAGTTTGCAGGTCCTAAAATTTAAAAAATCTAGCCATTTGAGCTAAATACCCCTACAAAACCCTAAGCCTCATTCTATTTTTGTGTTACTTTTTCGACAACTTAAAGGTCCCAGTTTCCATGTGCGTAATTTCTCCCTTTTGTCACCAGTTCTCTTATTCTTTCCGGCAGTCACTTTTTCTATCCAGCGACCTAGCGACTACAATGGTTCTCATATTCGCTAAGTATTTGGCGGTTAAGCCTTAACATCCTGTGACCTAGCGAACGGTTAGCTTTTCCTTCAGTCGCGTAATCGCTATGACTTTTGGCGGTCTTAGTAAGTGGGGTCCCATTTGAGATGATCGGATGGTTGTCATTATTTTGCAAAGGATGTGTTAGAGGCTTGCGAAATCATGACAATCGTTGATCTAATTTATGTCTGCAGCATTTCAAACCTTGTGTGGGTCCATCGCCACGTTGTCCTACATGGAGGCTTCTCATTGGCTAGAGGTAATGACTTGTTTAACCTTGTCAGAGTAGGCCCAGCAAACTTCCCAATTTTTAATCTAATGATCATCGTATAATCGCATGGAATATTCCTACCCCATGTGATCATGCGCCCACCGATGATTTTATTCTATCGTCAGGGGCTTGCAGGTGGGTCCTCATATGGTGACATGCTCATTTTTTATTGGTCCACATAATGATGACTTGGATGCCATAGTGGGGCCATGTCAGAAGGTCTGAAAGGATGTCAGAAGGGTGAAGATCTATGGCTGGCATATCTTTGCAAGGCTGGGGTTAGAGGCATGGGATCTTGCGCTCGCGATTGGATCTTCCAAGTGTTTAGGTTTCAGAAAACTGGGTCCAGTGCCATGTATTTGCTTATGTGCTTTCCTGTGATTGGTTGCCACGTGCTGACGAAGACTTCTAGGTGGACTGATGTGTCAAAAGGGTCCGAATTAAAGGAAAGATCTACGGTGGTCGCATGATCGTAAGGAATATTCCTTGCCTTTGAGATCATGCAACCATCGTTGGATTGGAATCTTGTCTCAGGTGGGTCCAATGTCAGAAGCTCGCTCAAGTGTTATTGAGTAAGCAGTCAAGAGAGAATAAAAGAATGCTAGGTGGCTTTGACTTGTCAAGGGGGGATTTTAAGTGATTTTCTCAGCACATCTAAGCCGTTCATCTGGCGGGAAACATTAGACATCGATGGACATGTTTTAAAATGACTAGCTAGCTGTTGAGGTTCAAATTCAAATAGTTCTAAGAGGGTTTTCTACCAGCGATTGATTTAATAGGACACAACGGTGAGGTAGCTCAGGAAATTTATGTCTCTAGGACATCTGCAATTAAGCAAAGATGATAAAGAGGTCAGGTGGTCATCTTGGGTCGATTCTTGTCTCAGGAAGGTATGAGCTTGTGCATTCATGGTGGGACTTTGTGTAGGAAGGTTGATAGATTTGGGTTGCTTGTCTGGAGGCAATGAAGTATAGGCATGGGCACACAATCATAATATCTGATCGGTTGAGATATTTTTATGCTATTTATGATTAGATTTTGATTGAGTTAGGGTTAGTTGTTATTCTATTGCAGATCTCTGTAACCCTGGTTAAATTTTTTACTCCTGTTGCGTGCAGTTGAGTGAGTTGTATATAATGTTTTTGAGAGCTTTCAAGCTCAGAGTTGGACAATTGTAAAATAATTTCACCTTTCTTAAGGGTCATCTATGGTATTTTCTCTACCCTCTGGCTTATACAGTTGTAAATCTTTCATTGATAATAAAAATATTGCAGAGGCAGTTTGTGACAATCCTTCATGTCCCTATGCTTCCTTGTTCATATTATCTCTTATTGGATCAAAGTATATGATGTTTTTAGTGATATCTTAGGGTTCCTGATCCCTCTTACTTTCTATAATTATGTGTGTTACTGTGTTTGATCTGATTTAGATGTTTTTGTGGGTATACTTCAATGCCCCTAACAATCTTGTCTCAATCCTACGTCGAGTTGCAGAAGCGAATGTCTGCTTGCAGGTCATAGATTATGTCTTATGTTTAGCCCCTTTTATGAAATGCTTATGCAAGCCTATTCAGTAAGTTGTGACCTACTAGACCTAAGCTTTTCATTGATTTTCATCCTCTATACTGAGATCAAAACCCTAGTTTCAGTGCATCACCTAGTAGGTAGTTTTCTTTTAGAAGTCATTTCCCTTTCAAGCATTCCTTCTATCCCTTTCCCTCAAAAGTTTACTTCCATGTCTAGAAGCAAATTAAGGTGATTATCCAAGAGGAACCAACCTAGAACCTGGAGATCTCATCTCAGTTAGCAAAGGTCCCACAACCTAGAGATGATTCGCATGTTATACTAAGTTATCAAGACAAAGAGAGCTTGAGATAGAGGTGCAAACTTAGTGTATAACAATTCTAGCACACTCAGTGGGACCACAGTGAAGATCAGATTAAAGTTCAAAGGTGTCCCTATTGGTTCATCTGGAAAAGGATCAAAGAAACTCAGTACACAAGGCCTATTAGTATAGACTCAAGCTCAAGGATTCCCCACCTTGGTGCCAGTGTATAACAATTCTGGCACGTCCGGTGGGACCACAAAAGAAGTCTACTTGAAAAGAATATGGTATCTCTGATATGTGGATAACATATTACAAACCTAGGAGAGGTCATTCTGCTACATATCTGGCAACTCCATGAAAGTCTATTGGTTTCAAAGATCAAGTGTTGTGCTCAATGGGCTAGTCATCAGCCTTATCAAAGCACTCAAAGGCTTGCTTTTACCCCAGGCTTCTATACTGTACAAGGCCATCAGTACATCCAAACTGCTCCAGGTGAGTTTGCCTCCATGCAAGATTATCAGAGGGCTCTCCAACAAGATGGATCATGGGCACAAAGGGCACAACAAAAAATGAAAATCTAGCTTCCCCATCCTGTTTACCACCCACCCTCCCCTTCTCAACTTATTCAGCAACAGATGCAGACTCTGAGCTCAAACTTCATGAGAGAACAAGAAAAAACAAAGAATCTACTGCTTGATTTAATTAAGCAAGTGTGTGAGATCAGAGAGCAGCAGGAGATGGAGGCTCAAAGTTATGAACAAGGGTTAGTTCCCTACCAATTGATGGAGGCTCTTGTTGATGAGCAAAAGATGAAGCAGTTTCAAGAAGAGATCAAGCACCAAGCTTAAATTAAGATAGCAAGGTTGAGATCACAAATTGCTTAGCAAGAGGCTCTTAGACCTAAAATCACAAGCTAGAAGGCCCATTTGTCTCATGAGGAGCCTGCAAAGCATTCTTTTCCAAGCTTTAGGGTAGGTACACCTTCTATGTCTCCCTCTGAGCCCTCTCAATTTCACATCCCAAGTTTTAAGGCAAAAAATTCTTCCCAAGAGCATATGCTTGAGATCCAGTCTACCACTCTACAAGAGTAGCCTATTCAAAGAAGTGAGTTATCCCAAGAGATCCCTCTGGTCTCTCAGGATGATGAGGTGATTTGGATTCCCCAATGGACTCTGGCCCTTGGTTGTCAAGTGCCAAGCCTTTACAAGGACACTAGTCTGGTGTTTGAGCAAGGACCTATGGTAAATGAGCTTTCATTTGAAGAGGAGGAGAAGAAATCTGAGGTAGCAGCACTGAATGATGACTGTGGTAAAGTAAGCCAACAAGATGGGGAGATGGAGATTGATGCCCGGCTTGAGCACTTGGTAGAGTTGTTTGGGGAGTTTCCCTTCTTTGTTGATGATGAGGTGATGAAGGGTGCTCCCCTTAATACCACAAACACATAATAGAAATAGAGAAACAACAACAGTAATATGCAAGAACAGAAAATTGGCTTCTTATTATCTCCACAAATGTGGAATTACAAACTTTTAGAATTACAATATGCAAAGCCACATGGGCATTCCCTTACAATATTCTGTAGGACAAAGCCTCGAGTCAATACTCAGATCTACTACACAGAACTATTCTAAACTGTCTAAGACAATAATACAGTCATCCTTATATAGGCAACTTTCCACCGCCTGGGAAGGTTCCAGAATTTTAGCCAATAAGGCCGACCAAACATAGAATTATTTTATTTTACATTTTATTACATCATAGTCGGCTCAAGATAACCTTTGAAACCCAAACAAAAATTTTGAAGAAAATTATTTTTTGCCATTTCAGGTGGCCCAACTTTCGAAGACCATAAGTCATCACCAGTTGACCCGATCGGCTATTATAACCCCATTTCAGAAATGCCACGAAGCGCTCTACAGGCTTGACCCATGCAAGCGCTTGTTACCCAAATTTTCAACCTCATCCGGGGCCTCTAAAGCCTTCAAAATTGAGTTCAAAGTTTCTATACGCTACTGCCAATACCGAAAATCTTCAATATCTTCCAATATACACTTGATTTGGCAATGAAACTTTACTGGCAGACTTATATGACCAACATAAAACTCCAAGAAAGAAATCAGATCATTCTGAGCACATACAAAAATTACCAAAAATAGTAACTTTCCATAAATAGCAGCTCTGCACAAAATAGCCCTTATTGAATATAAAAATAGAAATATTTTTGGGTGATGCAAGATTGCTCTTACACCCAGGATGCTCCTGCATCAGACACCTAGGGTAATTTGACAAGTGACCCTGCCACGACTCAGGTGTGCAGAGGAAAACCAAGATGGTTAACCTCCACCCTTGTTAGCCATGATGAATCTTCAACAGGTCATCCTTTCCACTTGACCAGATATTCTTCATATGTCCTATGCCTTGTGCTTCTGCCAACACGACTGTCCAGTATATCCTCGATCTCCTTAGTGTCTGAACTAGTTGCTGGAATACTCCACTGTGCTGCTGTGATCTCATCTTCAACACCTCCTTCATGATACTCTGTCAGATCTGAAATGTTAAACACTGGTGAAATATTTAGCTTGGTAGGCAATTCTACCTCATATGTGTTTCCTGAATCATGTTTCTTCAGTATCTTACATGGTCCAAACTTCTTCATTTTCAGCTTGTTATATGTACCAACTGGAAACCGCTCCTTTCGCAAATGAACCATGACTTCATCACCAACTTGAAATTCCTTATACCTCCTTTTATCATCTGCCTTAGCCTTATATTGTGTGTTCATCTTGGTAATATGCTTCCTCACCTCCCCATGGATGTTCTTCAAGTGTGCTGCAAAATCCTTAGCTTCAGCACTACTTATTTCTCCTTTATCTATCTTCCTCAATTCAGATGCATTTCTTGGACTACTTCCATATACAATCTGGAATGGTTATTTACCAGTGCTCCTGTTGACAGAATTATTGTATGCAAATTCTGCCTATGGTAAAATCAAATCCCATCCTGTTGGCTTATCTCCAACCAAACATCTCAGCAAATTTCTCAAACTTCTATTCACCACCTCTGTCTGTCCATCAGTCTGTGGATGATATGATAAACTGAACTTCAAATCTGTCTTCAACTTCTTCCACAATGTACGCCAGAAATATCCAACAAACTTAGTATCTCAATCTGAAACTATGGTCTTTGGCAAACCATGTAGTCTCATCACTTCTCTGAAAAACAATCCTGCTACATGAACAGCATCATTAGTCTTCTTGCAGGGAATGAAATGTGCCATCTTTGAAAATCTGTCAACCACCACAAAAATTGAATCATGTCCCCGCTGAGTCCTCGATAAACCAAGAACAAAGTCCATACTGATATCCTCCCAAGGCTTCTCCGGTATAGGTAATGGCTAATACAAACCTGTATTCTACTTCACTCCTTTCGCCATCTGACATACTCTGCAACTCTGTACAAACTTCTTCACATCTTGCTACAATTGTGGCCAATAATAATTCTCACCAACCAAAGCAAGGGTTTTATCATGACCAAAATGTCCAGCCAATCCTCCACTATGCTTCTCCTTGATGAGATTCTCCCTCATAGAACTTCGTGGAATGCACAACTGACTCCCTTTGAATAGCATATCATCCTGGATGATGAAATCCAACCATTTCGTCCTGTCTAGAGTAACAGGTTCTGTACAAGCTTTCCAAGCTTCACCAAAATCAGGATCCTTTGGATACAAATTCTTGAGTTCCTTGAACCCAACCACTTCAATATGCATTTCTGTCAACAATAGTTGCCTTCTGCTAAGAGCATCTGCAACCCTATTAGACTTTCCACTCCTGTGTTTCAAAACAAATGTATAACTCTGCAAAAACTCAACCCATTTCAAATGCATTTGATTCAATTTTTCTTGACTATTCAAATATTGCAAAGCTTGATGATCAGTATACAAAACAAACTCCTTAGGAAGCAGATAATGTCTCCACTTCTTTAATGCCTGAACTATAGCATAAAACTCCTGATCATAAACAGAATATTTCCTCTTGGCATCATTTAACTTCTCACTGAAATAAGCAACAAGTTTACCTTCTTGGCTCATAACAGCTCCTATTGCAGTACCACTAGCATCGCAATCTACTTGAAACACCTTATTAAAATTTGGAAGTGCTAAAACAGGTTGTTCTGTAACTTTTTGTTTCAATAATTGAAAACTCTTTTCTGCTCCTTTAGTCCACTTAAACTCTTTTCTATCCCCTCTCATTGTTTCAGTCAAGGGTCCACAAATACTGCTAAAATTTCTGATAAGCTTTCTGTAAAAGCTAGCTAGACCATGAAAAGATCTTACCTCAGTAGCACTCCTTGGAGTAGGCCATTCAAGGATAGCATGTACCTTCTCTGGGTCCATTTTTAGACCTTCTACTGAAACTACAAATCCCAAATACACTAACTCTTTCTTCACAAAATTGCACTTCTTCAAATTAATCAACAATTTCTCTTCTCTCAACTTCTCAAATACCATATGAATATGCATCATATGCTCATCCAATGTCTTAATAAAGATCAAAATATCATCTAGGTAAACAATGACAAACTTACCTAGAAATTCTTTCAGAACCTCGTTCATGAGCCGCATGAAAGTGCTCGGTGCATTGGTTAGCCCAAAAGGCATGACTAACCACTCATACAGTCCTTCCTTTGTCTTGAAGGTAGTCTTCCATTCATCTCCTTCTCTGATCCGAATCTGATGATATCCACTCTTCAGATCTATCTTTGAGAAATACACAGCTCCACTCAAACAGTCCATAATATCATCCATTCGTGGCAATGGAAACCTGTACTTGATTGTGATCTTGTTTATTGCTCTAGAATCTATACACATCCTCCACTCTCCATTCTTCTTTAGTGCTAATACTGCTGGTACAGCACAGGGACTCAGACTCTCTTGAATCAATCCTTTCTGTAACAACTCATGTACTTGTCTGTTCAACTCCTCACTTTCTACAGGTGTCATTCTGTGTGCTGCCTTATTCGGAAAACTCACTCCTGGGATCAAGTCCATCTAATGATTGATCTTCCTGACTGGTGGTAATCCATCAGGCTCGTTATCAGATACAATATCCTGAAACTCATTCAACAAATCTGCAACTTCTACAGGAACATCTTCTACTTCCTCTTTACCAGCTTTTGGAATTAAAGCAAAACATACATGCTCATGCCTCATACCATCTAGGAAATTTCTTCCATCAACAAAAGTTATCCTTGCATTACCACATACCTTTTCTTCAGTCTCCTTCAATGGTTTTAGCTTATGTCGCACTCCATCCTTTGTCAAGGAATAGATATTCGCACAACCATCATGTACAACACATCTGTCAAACTGTCACGGTCTACCCAACAACATATGACATGCATCCATAGAGATGATATCACATAGTACCTCATCTTGGTACCCGCCGATCTTGAACTTTACCAGGCACTGTTCATTGACCATGACCTTGTGGTCATCCTGCACCCACGCAATCCGATATGGATGTGGGTGTTTCTGTCTCTTGAGCTTCAACTTTGTCACCATCTCTTCTGACACCAAATTGTCAGTGCTTCCACTATCGATAATCACATCACAACATTTACCCTCACACTTGCATCGAGTGCGAAACAGGCTCCTCCTTTGTTCAGGTTCATTCTCACCACTCAGCAAGACTCTTCTGTTAATTAGCGTTTCTCCTCTTTCAGAATCTTCAGAATTTAATGATCTAGCATCTTCATCTACATGTGCAACTCTGGCCTAGCCTTCATTTCTCCTATCTGTTCTGCCTTTGTGCTGAGGACATTCAAATGCCCTATGACCTTCTTCTCCACAGTGAAAACATGTTCCACGGAAGCCACCTCTTCCAGATCCTTGTCCTCTTCCTCTTCCTCTCTGATCTCTATTATTCTAATCCTGGAAGCTATTGGAATTATTTTCTCGCTGATTCTGACTGTTACTGGCCTCATCCTTCTTTTTCGGATCTTCATTTCGGCCACCATATGACCATCCACTAGATCGTCCATCGCGACCTCTTCCATTTTGTCTGCTCTCAAACTTCTTGTTCATCTTTTCCTCTACTTTTAGGGCAAACTGGTATGCCTCTTCAATACTATTCATTCGAACCAGATTCAGCTCCTCCTAAATGCTTGGCCTTAACCCATTAAGGTATCGGGCAACTTTCTCTTTATCAGCTTCTGCATGGCCTATTCTGATGAGAAGTCGATAGAACTCCTCTGTATACTCCTGAATAGATCTTCTTGCTTGCTTCAAACTTTGCATTTTCTTCAGTAGGTCAAGCTCATAATCAACAGGAATGAACTGTCACTTCAATTTATCCACCATCCGATCCCATCTCATGATTTTCTCCTTTCCCCTTCTATTTCACTCCAACTGAATCTCTTGCCACCATATCTTCGCATGACCTTTCAGTCTGGCCTTCGCAAATTTGACCCTATCAGGATCCTCAACATCTTCATACTCAAAATATTCTTCACATTCATTGATCTAGTCGATCAATTTCTCTGGGTTAAGATTTCTAGAAAATGTAGGAACCTCAATCTTAGGTCTTTTCCCAATCTTGGAAATCGCCCGAAAAAGTCTTTCTTCGTCCTGGTTCACAATTTCAACTCCTCCTTCTTGATATTCTTCTTCAGCTTCATCCTCACTTTCATCTCTGACATTAAGATTCATTCCTCTGGGAATCTCTTCTTCCAATGCTCGCACTTGTCTCTGCAGCTCTCTAACCTTAGGTGTTACAACACCAGCTCTTCCGCCATGTTCCCTTCGTGGAGGCATTTTTGTGATGCGCATTGAAACCCTAACCACGATCCTGGTGCAAACTGCCTCACAGTTAGCGATCTATTTACACACTCAAGAACTCCTGCTCTGATACCACTTGATGAAGGGTGCTCCCCTTAATACCACAAACACATAACAGAAATAGAGAAACAACAACAGTAATATGCAAGAACAAAAAATTGGCTTCTTATTATCTCCACAAATTTGGAATTACAAACTTTTAGAATTACAATATGCAAAGCCACATGGGCATTCCCTTACAATATTCTGTAGGACAAAGCCTTGAGTCAATACTCAGATCTACTACCCAGAACTATTCTGAACTGCCTAAGACAATAATACAGCCTTCCTTATATAGGCAACTTTCCATCACCTGGGAAGGTTCCAGAATTTTAGCCAATAAGGCCGACCAAACTTAGAATTATTTTATTTTACATTTTATTACATCATAGTCGGCTCAAGATAACCTTTGAAACCCGAACAAAAATTTTGAAGAAAATTATTTTTCACCATTTCAGGTGGCCCAACTTCTGAAGACCATAAGTCATCACCAGTTGACCCGATCAGCTATTATAACCCCATTTCAAAAATACCACGAAGTGCTCTACAGGCTTGACCTGCGCAAGTGCCCGTCACCCAAATTTTTGACCTCATCCGGGGCCTCTAAAGCCTTCAAAACTGAGTTCAAAGTTTCTGTACCCTACTGCCAATACCGAAAATCTTCAATATCTTCCAATATACACTTGATCTGGCAATGAAACTTTACTGGCAGACTTATATGACCAACATGAACCTCCAAGAAAGAAATCCAATCATTCTGAGCACATACAAAAATTACCAAAAATAGTAACTTTCCATAAATAGTAGCTCTGCACAAAATAGCCCTTATTGAATATAAAAATAGAAATATTTTTGGGTGATGCAAGATTGCTCTTACACCCAGGATGCTCCTGCATCATGAGGAAAAGACTATGCCATCCCCTATGGCTAAGAGTCAATTAGAATAAAAGATCTATCATCAACAAGAGGTTGATTCTATGATGGATGCCATGTCCTTGTTGGATGAGCTGCCTTGTTTTATGGAGCAGGATGATGAAGCCATGGGAGAGCTTTTCCAAGAAGAGAACACAGACAAAAGCCTTGGAGAGTATATTTTTTCAATATCATAGAGGTCTTTTGTAATAAATATAATGATGAATCCCTATTCCTTGGAGTGGTGATTCAAGGTTATGTGCCTGATGAAGGAGGCCTAGTTTTGGATTGCTCTCTTTCTAAGAGATTTTTGCATGAGCAAGGGTTGGAGCCAGTTCTAGATCTTCAAGATATTGACAACTCTGATCAGCTCTTAGCCTATTTAAAAGAGGAGGATGACAGTCCCTTGACTGTGGATGACGAGTTGACATGGCTATCCTTGATGGCGGATGACCATAAGATAAAAGGAGAAGCAATCAAAGGAGGTCCTGCCTTCATACTTTTAGGAGGTTGCCCATCAGATATTTGGCCCAAAAGGAGTTCACTGAGACACCTCCATATGATCCATTTGAGGTGAGTGAACTTGATCTTGTTTTTGCAGAGGCAGTGCATCCTCATTTGCCAATTTTTTGTATGCCTCATATCCTTGTAGCTATCCTCATGTGTTCAATACAAAATACCCTAATGAGAAGCGGTAGCTATTTCAACATACCAGTGAATGGTTTTGTTTACCCATTTTTGTAAATTGGTTAGTTTAGGTTAGATTAGTTTCTCCTATTTTCTTCCAGTTTTCTAGCTTAGTTTTCCCACTTTCCAAGAAGTGCTCGAGCACAGTTTTTGTTCCTCTGGTTCGAAGTCTCTCTCTGTCAAAAATTTTGTGCTCAGTAGTGACTCCATGCCCAATGGATTTTTCAAGGCCACTGATCAATGTCTAGCAGGCTGACATCTAGCAGAAATCGCCAAAATGTTACCCAAATTTTCCTATACATTCAAATTTGGCTAAAACCTATTTTAAAAGTCTTTGTTTTACTCCTGCCAGTCATCTCTAAAATTTTCATGCCCTCATGTTCTATCCTCTAGCCTCTGCAATTATTTCAAATGTCTGGTCTGCAAGTCCTAAAATTTAAAAAATCTAGTCGTTTGAGCTAAATACCCCTGCAAAACCCTAAGCCTCATTCTATTTTTGTGTTACTTTTTCGGCAACTTAAAGGTCCCAGTTTCCATGTGCGTCATTTCTCCTTTCGGTCACCAGTTCTCTTATTCTTTCCGGTGGTGACTTTTTCTATCCAGCGACCTGGCGACTACAATGGTTCTCATATTCGCTAAGTATTTGGTGGTTAAGCCTTAACATCCTGTGACCCAATGAACGGTTAGCTTTTCCTTCAGTCACGTAATCGCTATGTCTTCTGGCGGTCTCAATAAGTGGGGTCCCATTTGAGATGATCAGATGGTTGTCAATATTTCACAAAGGATGTGTCAGAGGCTTGCAAAATCGTGACAACCGTCGATCTAATTTATGTCTGTAGCATTTCAAACCTTGTGTGGGTCCACTACCATGTTGTCCTACATGGAGGCTTCTCATTGGCCAGAGGTAATGACTTGTTCAGCCTTGTCAGAGCACGCCCAACAAACCTCCCAGCTTTTAATCTAATGGTCGTCATATGATCACATGGAATATTCCTACCCCATGCGATCATGCACCTTCTATTGATTTTATTCCATCATTAGGGGCTTGCAGGTGGGTCCTTATATGGTGACGTGCTCATTTCTCATTGGTCCACATAATGATGACTTGGATGCCATAGTGGGGCCATGTTAGAAGGTCTACAGGGATGTCAGAAGGGAAAAGATCTATGGCTAGCGTATCTTTTCAAGGCTGGTGTAAGAGGCATGCGATCTTGTGCTCGCCATTGGATCTTCCAAGTGTTCAAGTTTCAAAAAAGTGGGTCCAGTGCCACGTATTGCTTATGTGCTTTCCTGTGATTGGTTGCCATGTGCTGATGAAGACTTCCAGGTGGACTGATGTGTCAGAAGGGTCCCAATTAAAGGAAAGATCTATGGTGGTCGCATGATCACAAGGAACATTCCTTTCCTTTGAGATCATGCGCCCGTCGTTGGATTGGTATCTTGTCTCAGGTGGGTCCAATGTCAGAAGCTCGCTGAAGTGTTGCTGAGTAAGCAGTCAAGAGTGAATAAAAGAATGCCAGGTGGCTTTGACTTGTTAGAGGAGGATTTTAAGTGATTTTCTCAGTGCATTTGAGCTGTTCATCTGCCGGGAAACATTAGACATTGACAGACACATTTTAAAATGATTGGCTAGCCATTGAGGTTCAAATTCAAATAGTTCTAAGAGGGTTTTCTGCCAATGATTGATTCAACAAGACACAACGATGAGGTAGCTCAGGAAATTTATGTCTCTAGGACATCTGCAATTAAGGGAAGATGATGAAGAGGTCGGGGTAGTCATCTTGGGTCAATTCTTGTCTCAGGAAGGTACTAGCTTGTGCATTCATGGTAGTACTTTGTGCAGGAAGGTTGATAGATCCAGGTTGCTTGTCTGCAGGAAATGAATTACAGGCATGGGCACGCAATCATAATATCTAATCAGTTGAGATATTTTTATGCTATTTATGATCAGATTTTGATTGAGTTAAAGTTAGTTGTTATTCTATTATAGATCTCTGTAACCTTGGTTAAATTTTTGACTCCTGCCATGTGCAGTTGAGTGAGTTGTATATAATGTTTTTGAGAGCTTTTGAGCTCAGAGTTGGACAATTGTAAAATAATTTCACCTTTCTTAAGGGTCATCTGTGGTATTTTCTCTACCCTTTGGCTTATACATTTGTAAATCTTTCATTGATAATAAAAATATTGTAGAGGTAGTTTGTGACAATCCTTCATGTCCCTATGCTTCCTTGTTCGGATTATCTCTTATTGGATCAAATTATATGATGTTTTTAGTGATATCTTAGGGTTCCTGATCCCTCTTACTTTCTGTAATTGTGTGTGTTACTATGTTTGATTTGATTTAGATGTTTTTGTGGGTATACTTCAGCCCCCCTAACAGTCTTGTCTCAATCCTACGCCGAGTTGCAGAAGTGAATGTCTACTTGCAGGTCATAGATTGTGTCTTGTGTTTAGCCCCTTTTATGAAACACTTATGCAAGCCTATTCAGTAAGTTGTGACCTACTAGACCTAAGCTTTTCATTGATTTTGATCCTCTATAATGAGATCCAAACCCTAGTTTTGGTGCATCACCTACTAGGTAGTTTTCTTTTAGAAGTCATTTCCCTTTCAAGAATTCCTTCTATCCCTTTCCCTCAAAAGTTTACTTCCATGTCTAGAAGCAAATTAAGGTGATTATCCAAGAGGAACCAGCCTAGAACCTAGAGGTCTCATATTAGTTAGCAAAGGTCCCACAACCTAGAGATGATTCCCATGTTATACTAAGTTATCAAGACCAAGAGAGCTTGAGACAAAGCCGCAAACTTAGTGTATAATAGTTTTAAATGGGTTGAATTAGAAACAACACTTATGATAAGACACTCTCTATCTCAGGAATAATGAAGGCCGAAAGGATCGCGTCATGCAGGTGGACTTAACAATTCTTTACCAGGAAATGGCTATAGCAAATGAAGCTTTACCATTGATGTAAGATCACCAAACGGTCAGAAAACAATGTCCTTAGATGACATAATGTTTTCGTTTAATCCTTAACTTTAAGACATTATTCTATCAAGGTAATGAATAGATAATGATGTCACACATTTCTGTCAATGAAAATTGAAAGGCACCATCTAAGAAACCATTAATTCACATTACTTTAATTGATGTCATAAATCATCTACTCATCACCATTAATTCATATTTTATCTAATATTACCAAAGATTACCAAAAGAATTCTTCTTTTTTGCTATCAAAAAAGGAGGTCAGAGACTCACACGTCCATTGGATTACAACATATCAATGACCAAAGGTGAATTTCGAGCATATTGTTGGTCTTCATAAAATTTACAACAAACTCTCAGTAGAATCATGACACGTAGTATGATTGATTGTGGGCTTATTGGTACGATCAATCATACCATGTGTCATGATTTCACTAAGATTTTTTCATAAAGATTATGAAGAGAAACAATAGGCCCAAAATTCACCTTTGGTCATTGTTATGTTGTAATCCAATGGACATGTAAGTTTGTGACAATATAGTGATCAGACCTGATGCAAATTCAAAATCAAATCAGAACCATTGGATTAAGAGAGATGAACGGTAGAAGGTGCATTTCGGATGGATTGTGGTGAGATAACTCCTTTACTGAAAAATCTCTCCAGAATCATCACACGTGTCATTCTTTAAGAATGAAAACTCAAGAGAATGAAAATTTAATAATTATTTCCAATTATTAAATCGCCATACCAACTATACAACTATTGTACTAATCACCAAGTTTATATGCATTTTTGAAAAAAACATTCGCCATGACAAATAAATTAATTACAATATTTGGAAAATAATTTTGACATAATTTATTAGTACAAGGAAATCTAATTCACCAGTTAAATTAATAACTTTCCATTTAAACACATTTGTAGACACCATATTTTTATAAAAATGGTATATGTTATTAAAAAATTCCCCAAAAAATATCCATATATTGAAATAGAATTTGCCATAATTATTAAGAATTTTCCTCCAAAAAATGTGTAATTTGCCATGATTTTATACTTTTTGGGAGCGGCGGTTTCTTAAAGGTATCCTCGATATAGAGGAGCCATTATCTTGTTTCGAGGACATTGATTGGGTTAGTTGGTAGAAGATTTCTATTACTTTCTATACCTATATGTGAAATTTTTTGGATCACCTTCCTCGAAGAAAATAATTCCTCTCATGAAATTTCCATTTGGGCAGGCAGCTTAAATCTATTTAGGTGAGGTTGGAAGAGGTTGAGTTCAAAAATATGAAGTTTAAATACACAGTTTGGACCCTCATAAGTAAGTTATTTAAAGTGGACTTTGAAATCTTACCATGAAGTCACTAGTTTAGGAAATAAAAAGAGAAGAAAACATATCTCTTGAACTCCCTATTAGGGGTACCACCTTTTTTCAAACTAGAATTTTTTACCTTGAAAATGTTTGGAGTGCAAAGCCAGCAAGTAATTTTTTAAGAGATGAAAATTTCATATATGTCCTTGGAGTTTTGGGTATAATTTGTTAAAGAGAAGAAGAAAAATTCCCCATTCATTGAGGTTGAATAGGTATTCCAAACCAAAATCAACGAGAAATATCATGTGTGGGCCAAGTAGTTTAGTTTGAGAATGCACAAACACCACCTATTTCTTTGTTATTGGAAAACCCTTGACCTGAATGACACCACTATGAGGCTTCAATTTCTCCTCATGGCTCAAAATAAGGTGTTCAGATCTAAGTGATGTTTATCTCTCAATAGGTGTTGAGTAAGTGAATATGCAATGCAAATGGCAATTACTAGACTAAATACATGATTCAAATAGAGTCTCCTTTTCTCATTGGATTCTTGTGTCATCATTACTAATTAATTGGGATTGTAAATGCGCCATTTTCCTCAAATTGAAAAATAATAAGCATGAAACACCTCGATGGGAACAAACAGAGTCGAAATCACTGTACTTGCAACAAGATTTCTAAATATGGGGGAAAAAATCACTTCCAGTCATTATCCCTTAGTTGATTTTCCCTTTACGAGTACCCTCACCTCTTTTTTTGGCTTTCCTTCTACCAAAAGGTTTCTCATCTTCCTCCTCACCTCAATGGCCTTGCAACACTCATGCAATAAAGTCTCATACCTCTATGGGCTAAGGAGATGGATGCAATGATTCTCAATGCAACTCTCCAATTAGGGTGCTCATGCACTATGCTATCTCATACGGGAAAATGAGGAAAACATTACCTTTTTGTAAGTAATTCTCATGTGAGTCAAAATTTTGGCCTCGTCATCTGTCGTCGGCATTCCGAAAAAGATGGGAAATATTTAAATATAAAATTTTTTCCCTTTGTAAATCTGACAGAGAAAAAGAAATACAATAGCTGTCAGAAATGGTCATCAAAATTTTTGCCCAAATGTAATAAGTGTAAGTAAGATGTTTTAAATTTGTGTTACAATGTTGTTTAACTAAGAAATATGTTATAAGATATACTAATTAAGAGGAATCAGATATAATGCATCTTTTGTTTACTTATTAAGATAAAAAAAATTACGTTTCCATATTTAAATGTAAATGATTCAAAGTTGAATATTTCTCATTACTATTTGTCAAAATAATTAACATATTTGAATTTTTTTTAACAAGGTGTCAAAGCCACTTAATATATTAATATTAATATAATAAATTTTTTACACTGGTTCAAAATGAGCCCCCGAAAAAAAGAACCATGAAGAAACATAATTAATATATTATTACCATAATTATTATTCAAAGAATTTCAACTTATGATATACAATGTCAAAATTTAAATATTATTACTACAATTTACAATAGTTTTAACTTCAATACAAGAATATTATGAAAGAACCATGGCAATATTTTAATTATATATTAAAATATTTTATATATTTTAATTAAAGTGTACTATTATTAGTGTAGTATGAGAAACTAGAAATATCGTACAAGTACAGACTTAAACTCATAGAAATCATTTAAAATGAATTTTAATTTGAAACATTTTGTAATTAGAAAAATTCATTTCTTTTAAAAAAATTTACTAAAAATATATAAATATAATAATAAATATATATATATATATATATAAATTAA